>BOPN01001374.1:72500-112500 GCA_017312705.2 Penaeus japonicus
TTCGTATTTGATTTGGTCGAAGTATTTTTCCTTTTACAGGAAGCTTCTGAATTGTAGATAATTGATTTTTATGCATTAAGAGTCACTGTATTACCTTTTTAAGTATTTTGTTGTTATTTATGTTTTTTGTATTTTATACAATGTGTTGCTTGTAGTTTTTTTTTTGTTCTCATCATTTTTTCCCATTTATTTATAGATGATGGAATTTTAAAAATGATTTTTAATAATTCAGGAAAGTCCTCTATACCAAATAGTTCAAGGTGATAGTAAATGTCCTTGATTTTGTTCTTCTGTACTTCACACGTTTGATATACAATAAGGAATGGCAAGAGATAAGTGCCAAGACACTTAAAAAAGAAGAAAAAGTTAAAAAAAGCAAAGAAAGTACTGCACAGCTTTGCCAAGTGATGGAGCTCGTCCCTTTACCTCCCTTAGTTGTTGTATATTGTTGCATGATCAACAATAAGACCCCCCCCCATGCCTTTATTTATGCACAGGCTTCCCATTATTAAGTTGTATAACATTCCTATACGTAACAGTTGTGCTTTTCTGTGTATTTTATTGTTAGTGTAATTATTGTTTCCTTATGTCTCTCTCTGTCTTTCTCTCTCTGCCCTCCTCCCCTCCCACCCCAGCCATAAGTGAGACCCCCGCCTCACATAACAGTATATACACATCAACCTCTCCCAACTGTTCCCCAATTGAAGGACCTTGGCAGTGATTAACGCGCACTGCCAGTCCCAAGATGTCCTTGACGTGGTTCTTGATACTTACAGTTCTCTCTTTGATGTGATTAGATGAATAAAAATGCCTCTTGTTCCAATAGTCTCTATTTTGGATCATATTTGCCGTTTTTCTCATTCTTGACTAGCTAGCTCCATACACATGCGTTTTATTGAGAGTAAGCTGGCCATGTGTATATGGTGCGTGTTTGTCCTTTTTAGATGGTATATTTTTTCAGTTTCTTTATTTATCATGATTGTTTTATCTTTATTTATTAATTTATTCATTTTATTTGTTTATATTTAATTAGTTCCCCTAGATATAGTACTTTCCTGACAATGTAAAAATAGATGAATGCATATCATCATATCTACTATATCTTTGAATACTGTATATTTAGCATACCTTGTGTACAACATTTGCTGTTTTCCATATTTCTCTTATTGTGTTCAGAATTATTTTTGTTCTTGTTTATTACTATTATTATTATGATGATGATTTTATAGACTGATTAAGTTCTTTATTATTGTTATCATTATCTTTATCTTTGTCTTTATCTTTACCTATGCCTATACCTATACCTATACCTTTACCTTATTCTTTATCTTTATCTTTATCATTCCCATTCCCATTGTCATTGTCATTGTCTTTATCGTTATTATTATCGTATTATCATTATTATAATGTTTTATCATGTTTTGATCACAATGCTTTGTATTATTATTTATTTGTATTATTATTATTATCATTGTATGAGTGACTTTGAAAGCAAAGTACTTAGGCTACTCTCTGCTTTTATGCTTCATGATAGAGCATGTAGAACCACAGCACCAGTAAAAGGCACACTGCTTATGTAAAACATCATTTGTGTGAACAGCTGTGCATACCTTGTCTTAAGCATACATTGTAATATGAAGTCTAAAGAATTAGATGTTCATAGGTACGCAAGCTAATGTATGATACACGGAGAACATACAACTATGGCATTCAGTTCACAGTGTGGTTGTCTAATGTTACATATAATAGGGCTCATGTCTTTTTGCTGACAATAGATGCAGTGTTTTGTATTTGTTGTCTGGTAAGAAGCTTTAAAACAAATGTATGTGGCTTAATTTATTAGTACTTGAAGCCAGGTTAAGACAAGAGCCAGCTGAATGCAAGGTTTATTTCATTTGTAACTATTTGTTTATTTGATATGTGTAAGATCACGACTTTTTCAAAATTATTCTAAGCTATAGCATCTAAGATATTAGAGAGGCCTTGAATGCCGTGCAGTTATTTGTAATGATTGTAGCATGCTGTGATAGGATAAGTAGACCTAAGACACTTGGGACAGTCATGTCATCAGATACCCAAAACCCCCCACCCCCATCCTAGAGATGTGTGTTGGATTGATATTTTAGATATAGAAGTGGTGTAATTATCTGTCAAAAGTAAATTATTGTGATTATTAGTATGTGATAGTCAATGTGTATATATAAAGTTTGATATAACTGTGGTTAAAAGTGCATTTTTCATTCTATACAAATTTAGAATGAAGCCAGAAAAAATAGTTAAGTATGTAATCCATCATGTCAAATGTAGTGCATTATTTATTGGAAGCACTTATTGTCCCTTTTAATTAGAATCAAAGTAATCATTAATGAAACAAGTTCTGGGGGAAAGGAGAAAGAAAAAAGTACAGGTCACTTTATTACTCACTTTTTCCTGTTCTTTTGCTGACTTTCTTTCTGCCACACTATGTAGTTCACAAAGGTTGCACATATATTACCTCCCTTTCTCCTTCCCTGTTGTTATTTCCCTCCTCCTCTCCTTCCTTTATCCTCTCCTTTCCTTGTATAACCTGTACTTCCAACTCTTTATTCACAAATATCAATTTAGGAAATGGAGTGCTATCTGTAATCCTATTTTCCTTACATTCTATTGCATTTACATTGAAGGAAAGTAGATGCAACTCATGATAGGAAAACAGTATTTTTCTTAAAGAATTTGAAAAGAAGAGATATGATTTTCAGAATAGTTATAGTAGATTAAGCCTGATTCTGTTTGATTTCTTTCCATGGTATATGCTTGTAGGGGGGTATTATTAAACAATTGAAATATGACTTTGCACATGGAAATGGTTAATAATGAGTGTTAGTCTCATTATTTTCTAATTAGGATATCAGGAAGAGTACTTAATAATGCAGATGCAAATTGTAGATTTTTTTGCCCTGAGTATTTGTTGGTGTTAGGTTTTTACTTTTACTTACTTACGTTGGAAGAACTGTATTTAGACGTGTGTGGAAAATGTCCAAGTTTATGCACACAGATGTTCTGTTATGGTGCAGTAAGTGTCCTTTTAATTCCTTTTTATTAGCTGTAAAAATATTCTGTAGTTGTTTAATACACTACTTGTCTTGTGAAATATTTTTTTGTCATACTGTACTTTGGTCATATAAATTGGGGGTTGTACTCTGTGACATGGCTCTTGTATATTATGCTTTTGAAGTTTTGTATTGGTATCCATTTTTGCAAGAATGCTTTTTTTTGCAGCTGTTATGAATTAATTAGGTATTGAAAATGTGAAATGGTCAGATTTTAATTTTTTTATGTTAAAGTATATATATATTTTTTTTTGCTGGAAAAGTGCCGAGTCATTTGTCATATAATCTATAACGTATGTAGTATTGATATGCTGTTTTTAGTTTCATCACTTTTTGAATCAAGGATTTCTGGTAGATGACCATCTAAGCATTCTTCTTAGTAAGACTTATAAGAGAATTTAATATATTCACATATTTTTTCTTTTTTTGTGTGTGTGTAGAAGCTGGCCTAACTTTCCTTTTATTTAGCCATTGCTTAGCCAACACTTTCATCCAAGTTTAGACCTAAAATGGCAGCTGTCTCCCACATAGGGCTACTTAGATGCTCTGGGTATGGCAAGAACAGCTGAGGTGAAGCGAGATGCCCGCATCGGAGAGGCAGAGGCACAGAAGGACTCACAGATCAAGGAGGCCATCGCCGAGGAGGAGCGCATGGCTGCCAAGTACATCAACGACACAGAGATTGCCAAGGCCCAGAGGGACTTTGAGCTCAAGAAAGCCACCTATGACATGGAGGTCCAGGCTAAGGTAGGGGAGGGTTTGAGTTTTTCCTTGTTTGGTTTGTATGGTTGATGGATTGGTTGCTTAAGAAGACACGGACTCTGTGGTTGGGGTTTGTCAATAGGCTGGTAGTTACTATAAT
Organism: Penaeus japonicus; assembly: GCA_017312705.2. Classification (NCBI taxonomy): domain Eukaryota; kingdom Metazoa; phylum Arthropoda; class Malacostraca; order Decapoda; family Penaeidae; genus Penaeus; species Penaeus japonicus. The sequence continues at coordinate 76,452 of BOPN01001374.1, forward strand.
CCTGCTTTCATGATATCTTGGCATATTCAAAGAGATAATGGTGTAAATCATTTAGATTATACTGTGTGTGCTTTGTCTGAGTGAACCTCTTGTACTTTCGATAATGAAATGGTTTAAGTAATTACAGAAATAACCTTTTTTTCCCAATATTTCCCTTTTTTATGACTCTTCTGTTTTTCATCATTAGGAGAGTGGATTTGTGAAGATAAACAATGTCAAAAAGAAAAGTAAATATGTTTGATAAGAGCATAAATGGAAAAAAAATGAAAATTAATAATTAAGCATATGGCTCTGTTGAATAGATATGTTGCACTTTTCAACAGAATAATAGAGAAGAGGGAGCTTATTTATTAATGAGACAGGTGGAAAGGAAGGAGTAAGCTTGAGTCTATTGGTATTCCCTTTTATTTTGCCTTTTTGTACCCTATTTGTGTGAGAGAGATAAAATTAGAAGATAGAGAGTGGTAAAATGGAATCTAGAATTATTACTCAATATATGATCTAAATCATCACTAATTCCATGCAAATATTTTTTGCATATGTTTGCCCAATTATCATTTATTATTATAATTATTACTTTTATAGAAAGCAGAGGCTGAACTGGCCTATGAACTCCAGGCAGCAAAGACCCGCCAAAAGATTAAGGAAGAGCAGATGCAGATCAAGGTAAAGTGAAGGAACAAAATTTGTTGACAGTGCAAATGCTACTCTGAGAGAGATTCATGTGTAATAATATTTTAACCCATTGATAGCAGATGGCATGATTTGCTGTCAAGGCAGCATCAGTTGTAAATGTGGATGGCACTGTACCATACAACATAATCCTGCCACATGATTGTATACATATTTTATCAAAACCGTGACCAATGGGTTATGACATTTAACCCTTCCACTACAAGTGTCTTTGGTGGGGTTGGATCACTTTGTGGCTGCATATTTTTGTTCAAAATACAAGCCAGTTATTCCTTCAGTTGTAACTAATGCATCATACCAAATGCAAATTAGTATCACTTTGCTAATATATCATACAAAACTCATATATCATAGTATAAGTCTAGAAAATAATAGAAAACATAACATCTTAACCCTATGATGACGGTGTGTCACACTCGTGTGACACAGCTAAATTCCCGATTCCGGGGTGTCATGCCAGTGTGACGTTTCCAATGCAATATTGCAATGGCCCGGCGTAGGGGTTTTCGCATAGCACGTTCCCTGTTGGGAAAGGGTTAAGATGCTCAGTCCAGGCCCAATATCTTTAGATGTGGCCTATCTTGCAAGGGTTTAGGCAGTCTTTCATCACAGGCTAGTAATCAGTGTTAGTTTTTCTTTTACAATTCATGTTACTAGTCTTTATGTTATTACAGAATCTTACCATTGTAAATGAATTTGCTATTCAGCATATTATCAAAAAGTTTAGATTAATCTGCCTTTGGTGCATATTTTCTTTTTTGAGTATGCTATTTCCAAATTTGTATTGGTCTACAGTATGTAAGATTTATTGTTGATAATTTCTATATGATAGCAGTGAGACAAGCTTTTTTATGTACATGATGTTAGTGGTTATGTAACAGTGTGTCTGTGTGTGTGTGTAGGTTGTGGAGCGAGCTCAGGAGATTCTCATTCAAGACCAGGAAATTCAGCGTCGTGAGAAGGAGCTGGAAGCTACTGTCAAGCAGCCTGCTGATGCAGAGAAATTCAAGTGAGTTGGGTTTTACTTCCTTATTTTCTCTACTTATTCAGTGTTCCTTCAATCTCCACTATCTCCACCTCCACTCTTGCCTCTTATCTCAGTCATCAATCTGAATTTATATAGAATGACATTGATAAGTTTTACAGTTGCTCAACGTACATACTCATGAAATTAATCACCATCTCAGGCTGGAGAAGCTAGCTGAAGCTGGTCGTAACAAGACCATGCTTGAAGCTGAAGCTGAAGCTGAAGCCGTCCGTGTGAAGGGTGAGGCCGAAGCCTTTGCTGTGGAAGCCAAGGCCAGAGCAGAGGCAGCCACCATGCATGCCAAGGCTGAGGCACAGAAGGAATACAAGGAGGCTGCCATGCTGGACATGTTCCTCGACACCATGCCCAAGGTGCGTGAGGGTCTAGTCTCTAGTGATTAAGGATTTAGTACAAAGGATTAGAAATGGATGCAGTTATGGCGAAGAATAGTTATTGTAGGAATTTTAAGAAATGAGAGAAAAAATATTTTTATTTCTCTATTATGGTACAAGAATTTTACATCCTTTACCCTTTTTTTGCCACAATTTAACATTACCAAGGAAAGGATAATGTTAAAAGCATAAAGTAAAGTATTTATATCTGCTGTTTAACCCATTCACGCCGGGGCCATTCCGGCTTTGCGCGGTCGCAATACCGGGGTTCTCGAACGCATAAGCCTAACGCCTCGAGATTCTCGGGCGTACAAGCCGCGAGCCTGGGTTGCCCGCTTGCTCTACCCGAGCGCGCCGCTTCCCCTCATAGCTCATCCAGGGCGTCTGACGCGAAAACCATGCTATCACGTCAACCGGCGTGAATGGGTTAAGGGACTGATGGTAGAGGGCATCAAAACTGACATCCCTCAGTTATGAGACTTGTTCATTATTATTCTTTTTATTGGGTGACCAATATAAAGGTAATAATTATATTTAAGTTATGTCAAGGATGCTATAGGGAGAAAAAATTCAGAAGACCTAAAATCTTTATACAGAGAATTGGCTTTGATTGAACTCCACTCTTCCCTTTTAAAGGTGGCTGCTGAAGTCGCAGCTCCTCTGTCCCAAGCAAAGAAGCTGACAATGGTAAGCAGTGGCAATTCGGAAGTGGGTGCTGCCAAGCTGACTGGAGAAGTGATGGAGATCATCACCCGTGTCCCAGGAATGGTCAAGAACATGACTGGCGTGGACGTGACCAAGGTAAATACATAATGGCTTTTGTTCTTGGATTTTTTATATCGTTAGTGATGATTATGTGATGGTCTTTGGTTGTGTAAGTTTGTGATTTAGTGATTGTTTATAGATATAGTGTCTATGTTTTTGTACCAATTCTCTTATGTATTTTCATAGATTATTTAGAAGGATGTAAGTATTTTCATGATATGCCATAGAATCATTAAGAGATTACAGAAAATTATTTCTGGTATTTGTGCACAATATTATAGATTAAGCACTATTATATGCATTATGAAAGGCTGTAGATACATAGGAAATAAACTACTCTAGATTGATAAATTTTGATTTGTTAAAGTTTTAAATGATATAGGCATTTCAGGAATCTAAATTGCTGTATCCATTATTGTATATACTTGAACAAGTATAACCAGAAATGTGAAGTATTTAGTTTCATCAAGTAAATCAGCACCGATAAAGCTGGTGATCATCTATGAATGACTTGTCTGATTTGGAAAGCTTTGCATATATCTAAGATCAGACTCAAACCCAGATCCAGTACACACCCTTAATTAGTGGAGAACTCACCACCCATTTAAAACTGAGTCCAGATTAGGAACCAGTCCAGATTGCAAATACACTTTTTTCAAAACTGTGTAGTTCAGTTTGGTACTACATCACTGGTTGAAATAAAAATAAACGGTTACTCTAACAAGCTTGAAAAAGAAAAAGTTAAAACTTTTAAAAATATTTGTGCTTGGCTTGCTTTTAGGGTACTGTGCTTCTGCTAATCCTTCCTTTGATAGATTTCCCCCTTTTTTTTTAAAGCAGTGCTTTTGCATCAACATTTCTTAAGTGCAGGCGACTTACTACCTCCTTCAGCTACCCATACTGAGGTGGCATGTTGTTACTTTATGCTACATGGTCTTGGTGCTGGAAACAGGAAAGAGTGCAAGCTTTAATGTTATAATAGCTGGCTCTGTCATTATTGCTTGGTGCTGGGATGACTTTGATTTGATTTGATTAGAGTAAGGGAGTGAGGAGTGAGTTTTGAATCTTGATTAGTTGCTGGTCTTATTTTTTATTTACTTTTTTTTTTTTTTGAACAAGTCAGTATGAACTAGCTTTTTTTTTGTCTTATTTTATCAAATTGTTAAGGAATAATTTTCAATTAATAAACCATCACATACAATGTTTACTCTCCTTTTTGCTGAGATCTTAACCTTTTTTTTTTTTTTTTTTGTCAAAGTGCTGCTTAAGCTTTGTTTCACAAGCACTACAAAAAGTTCTAGCCTGAAATGCAAAGAAAGAAGGAAAGGAGATAAGACAAGTTATTATTTTATCAGACATGACATATTTTTAGTGTTTTTTTTGTATATATTATTGTCAATTTTGCTTGTCCTTCTTTAGAAGTAATATGTTAGTGTTTCTTAGCTGTGTTGCCTGTCAGTCTTAGTCTGTTTTGTTATAATTCTGGCTTTTGTATATGTCTCTTTATCTGGAAAGATAAATACCTTCTCCCTCACCTACCCCTTCCCCTTCCCCTTCCCCTTCCCCTTCCCCTTCCCCTTCCCCTTCCCCTTCCCCTTCCCCTTCCCCTTCCCCTTCCCCTTCCCCTTCCCCTTCCCCTTCCCCTTCCCCTTCCCCTTCCCCTTCCCCTTCCCCTTCCCCTTCCCCTTCCCCTTCTTCCTTCTCCCCCTACCCCTCTCCTTCCTTTTCCCCTTCCCCCTCCCTTTCATTCTCCCCCTCCCTTTCCTTCTCCCCTTCCTTCTCCCCTTCCTTCTCCCCTTCCTTCTCCCCTTCCTTCTCCCCTTCCTTCTCCCCTTCCTTCTCCCTTTCCTTCTCCCTTTCCTTCTCCCTTTCCTTCTCCCCTTCCTTCTCCCCTCTCTCCCTCTCTCCCTCTCTCCCTTTCTCCCTTTCTCCCTTTCTCCCTTTCTCCCTTTCTCCCTTTCTCCCTTTCTCCCTCTCTCCCTCTCACCCTCTCTCCCTCTCACCCACTCTCTCTCTCTCTCCCTCTCTCCCTCTCTCTCTCTCTCTCTCTCTCTCTCTCTCCCTCTCTCTCTCTCTCTCTCTCTCTCTCTCTCCCTCTCTCCCTCTCTCCCTCTCTCTCTCTCTCTCTCTCTCTCTCTCTCTCTCTCTCCCTCTCTCCCTCTCTCTCCCTCTCTCCCTCTCTCTCTCTCTCTCTCTCTCTCTCTCTCTCTCTCTCTCTCTCTCTCTCTCTCTCTCTCTCTCTCTCTCTCTCTCTCTCTCTCTCTCTCTCTCTCTCTCTCTCTCTCTCTCTCTCTCTCTCTCTCTCTCTCTCTCTCTCTCTCTCTCTCTCTCTCTCTCTCTCTCTCTCTCTCTCTCTCTCTCTCTCTCTCTCTCTCTCTCTCTCTCTCTCTCTCCCTCCCTCTCTTTCTCTCTCTCTCTCTCTCTCTCTCTCTCTCTCTCCCCCTCTCTCTCTCTCCCTCTCTCTCTCTCTCTCTCTCTCTCTCTCTCTCTCTCTCTCTCTCTCTCTCTCTCTCTCTCTCTCTCTCTCTCTCTCTCTCTCTCTCTCTCTCTCTCTCTCTCCCTCTCTCCCTCCATCTCTCTCTCCCTCTCTCCCTCCCTCCCTCCCTCTCACCTGCTCTCCCTCTTTCCTTCCCTCTCTCCCTCCCTCCCTCACTCCTTACCCCCCTCTACATCCATCCTTCTTTCTTTTGTCTCTCTCATCTCTGCCTTCTTACTATTTTCTTTTGTCTCTCTCATCTCTGCCTTCTTACTATTTTCTTTACCTCCTTCCCATGTCTCTGTGAGGTCCCTAATATAGATTGCTTTAGTTATAGAAGGCTCTCCTTTCATGATATGGGATTTTTCCTTTGAAATATCGCTTGCAGGAGTTCACGCAGGTGGATCCCCCAAGAACTCTAGTTATGAAGCGAGTCGACCAAGACTTTGCTCTTGGATCGATTGGTGTTTGACCCTTGCAGGTAAAAGGGTGGGCTTTGCCTCAAGTGTCTCTTGCTTGTGTGTATTTCTCCAGCTTATAGTATTTATGATCATATTTCGTCTCTGTATAATATATGTATAGTTTTATTTCCTATTATATGCTTCTTATATAAGTTGTGGATAAGTCTGAATGGGAAGAGAAAATGAATTATGGCTTATTCTTGTTTTGGTTGCCACTGATTCATTTTGGTTAAATTTCCTTGAAGTTGTTCTTATTAACACATCTTTGATATGGTGCTCAGGACTAACAGTGATGTTATGTTTCCTGATTTCTCCTATCATTTATATTGCACTTTAGAATTGGCCTTGAAACAGTACACAAAGATTAAAATTTAGTATCAACTTGGTAAGAAAGGGGTGAAAGAAAAATAGCACAAAATTTGATACAGAAATCCTTACACTTTTCAGTGATATAACTCTCAAAACAAAACTATCTATAATTTTTTCCATAATTTTGCTGAAAATCTAATGAAAACAGAATGCCAAACTCCAATGTTCTCTGCAACTGTTCTGTGGAAGTTGTGGAAAGTTCAGAAGGAAGAGAAGGGTCAATGACTCAGTTCATCTTGTCTGTTTGAATGGAAGCTGTGGCATGCTGTAACGGACACTGTGTTGCACTTCAATGTCCAATTTTGCAGCTGTGTATGTAGAGTGTAATCTCTAATGGGCTCTTTAAACTTTGTTGGGTTTATTTAGTCAGAGTCATCTTATTATTATTTTTAAAAATTTAATTTGCATGAGGGGAAAGATTAGTTTCAAAAAAGGAAAAAGATATTCTGATTATGAAGTCTTTAAAATTTATTTTGTGATGTCAAAAGTTGGTTATTTTCTAGTAAATCATAATTGTCTAGTGAATAGTGATAATTTGATGATCTTATTGTTTATATGCTAGACTTCATAATCTGTTCTGTATGTAGGAAAACAATAGGAAAAGAAAAAGTATTGAGTCGACATAAAAGATATTTATCTAAGTGAATGGATTAAAAAGGATAAGTTATGTTGTATACAACAGATTATCCATATTCTTCATTAATGACAAGGTGAAATGGATGAAAAATACATGCCTCTCATTACATACATACTGTAACTAGACAGTAGATGCTCTGCCAGGGGAATTGATCACTCAATACAAAAAGCTCAATATATGTGAATCGATATGTAACTGCCTTATGTAAAACAATGATTGAATACCAAGAGAACAAAACTGACATACATACTAGATACATGGGAGGCATAATAAACACAATAACCAGGTTTTTAATGGTTCTGAAGTGGTTGTCCCTTGCAGGGGATTAGGGACATTAAGCCCTATAGACCCCCAAGTTCTCTGGTTAAGAAGAAAATTGATGACGACATTGATGATGCTTCCTCCTTGTTCTTGGAGAGGCGGAAGAATTCTTTGCTTTGAACTGGAAGGTAACTCACATGGACCAATGTGGCAGATGGCACCCCAATTTTTTTTTCTTTTTGTCATGAATGTTTTTATATTGTATAGAAAACAGGCTAGCTTCTGCACAAATGTCTTTTTATTTTCTTTCTCTCTTATTTAGTTGAATTTTATTTTTTCGGATGAAGACATATTTGATTTTACTTTGGTTTACCCGATTTAAGTTTGAAGGAACTATAATGTTGAAATGGTTGGGTTGGGTTGACAGACTGAAGGTGGATATTGATATCAGAGCTATGATGTGAATTCTGTACATTAAGAGACAAAACACTTTGCTTATGTAAGATCTAAGCTGGAATATTAGGAGATTTGAACACCTAAAAGATTAAATTTACATGGATTCCAGTTTGATGGGTGTGAATACAGAATAATACATAGTGCATAATGATACATTTTTGTGAAAAGAAATGGAGTTACTTTATTTAATGTTTTTTTAGTTGATTGCTTTGATTATTATACATCTTGATGGGTGGTAAGTTGCATTACAAGTACATTTATACAGTTTTTATACAAATGGTTTTGATCATACTTTTTACCCTACTGTGAAAGAAGTGAGAGAAAAAGGAAGAAGAAAAAAATCATGTCCCTTGTAGTTAGACTTAAAAAAAGAAAAGCATTACTATATATGGGATTTTTGGCAAGTTTCCCTGTGCTTTGGGTTAAAGGTTTTTCAAACCACTTAAAAAGAATGACGACCCAACTCTATTTATTTATCCAAAGGGCCTAGTGGAGGAACAGTCATCCAAAGCTGCTTGGGAAAGTCCAACTCAGCGTTAGCCCTTGATGCCCCATTGTGGACTTTAAGGTGGTGTTTTGTTGAAGTAAGAAGAGATATGTAATCTCAGCTTACCTCTTTGTGACATGCCTGTACACCTACTTTATTTACTTTTTATTTTTTATGATATTTGTCTGTTTTTATTGGGTTTTTATTAAGGAATGACTGCTGTTATCATCATCATTTTGATTTTTTTTTTGCACAGAGCATTGTGATGTTATTAGTAAATTTTCTTTCATTTATTGTGAAAGCACGTTGTGCATCAATTCTGCCTCACTGCATGTCACAGAAGTAATATGTTATTCACCCCGGAATGGAAACTTTTCTTTTGTAATATATAAATATTTTTTTATGAATAACCCTTTTCAAGAAAGTAATGATTAAGCATTTAAAGCCAAAAAATAAAAGGATATTGCATACAGAATTTTCACTTCCTAAGTGAGGCAATTAATTTGTACAATTGGCTCTCATCATTCTGAACTTAGGTGAACTGCATCAAACATCATTAGAGAGGACAGTGACCCCCCATGTGAAAGCATGATGCAATACAAAACACAAAGCCTCTGTGTGTATTCTGGAAATCATATTGTCTTTTAGGGATTATGTTAATTATATTGGGTAAGTTTGCGTGATTTGTATGCCATGGGTTGACAACTGCTAGGCTTAACTGCCATTGATCCATTAGTAATTTTTGATTATTTAGAGGTGAATATATTGATGGATATATATGTAAAAAATATATATATATATATCATTTATATAGATAGGTAGATATATAAATAGATACATGGATATATGCATATATGGGTACATAAATACATATATAAGTAGGTACATTGATGCATAGATACATAGATACATACATAGATACATGATTATTTGAAAGTGAATATATTGATGGATATATATGCATAAATAAAATTTATCATTTATATAGAAGGATAGATATATAGATAGATACATAGATTCAGAGATATATACATTTATAGTTACATAGATACACACATAAATAGATACACATAGATACATAGATAACACATAAATAGGTACCTAGAAATATAGATACATACGTAGATGCATACACAGATACATACATAGATACATAAATATAATTATACATAGATACATAAATATAATTATACATAGATACATAAATATAATTATACATAGATACATAAACATAATTATACATAGATATATAAACATAGTTATACATAGATACATAAACATAATTTCGATGTAACCCACGGTCGGATTCGATCCTGCGCGCAGGCGTCTACACACCTCGCCTCACGGGTGTACAAAACAGATGGACGTCATGAATGACGTGTTAACCCATCTGCCGACACCATCTCGGAGGTGGTGATAACGAACCTTACTCTAACGCGGCCGTGAGTTTAACAGATACAATGAAATCTTCAACAAGAGATTTTGATCGTGCACGCAGGCGTCTACACACCTCGCCTCGCGATAGAGTAAGGTTCGTTATCACCCCCTCCGAGATGGTGTCGGCAGATGGGTTAACACGTCATTCATGACGTCCATCTGTTTTGTACACCCGTGAGGCGAGGTGTGTAGACGCCTGCGCGCAGGATCGAATCCGACCGTGGGTTACATCGAAATCTTGTTGAAGATTTCATTCCACATAAACATAATTATACAGAGATACATACATACAAATTTACACACACACACACACACACACACACACAAACACACACAAACACACACACAAACACACACACAAACACACACAGATATATACACTGTATAATTTGTAAGCAGTGTATACAGTTCATTTGTTGTTCTCTTAGAAGGGGGTATATTTTCATATTATTTGTATAATAATTGTTTTTCACTTCTGTTTTCATTACAGAAAAAGTGTAATAGGTATAGATATAGTGATGGCTCTAGATCTTCAGATGGTCTATATTTGTGTGCACCAAGAGTACAAGAGTTGATATATAGTGATTAATGTAATAATCTGGTTGTCGGAGTATCGTAGGAAAAGGTTACTTTGTGTTAACTAGAGCAGAATAGATATGGATGATGTATTTAAAGGAATGTGCACTGAAGGCAATTGTATCTTTGTGCTCACCAGAATTTTTCAGATCATATGATTCTATATTGAGTGAAAAGCAAGGTAGTACTATAAATAACTGCTCTCCAGAACATATACCATCATACTGCCAATATAGAATGAGGGAAATATTTCAGACTAGTCAATGAACTAAAAAGTATGTACTGGGTCTACATTGAAGACTTATAAAGTCTGTTGTTGACAGCCTTTTCTAACATAGTTTCATTTTTCCATTGCAGAGTGTCCGTGCTGTTTAAGAAGTGATCCAAGCGCATCATCACTGCGAGGAGGGATCTCGGGGAGCAGCAGGTGCCATCCAAGAAGCGTTTCAGTTTTCTGGTGTCTCAGAGCAAGATTGTGGCCTCTTTTTCCCTTTAGATGTATAGTCATTTGTGTCAGAGGACTTACAAAAGAAGAGAAAAGAGGAGAAATATGTACTTGTCTCCCAGTTGCTTTTTCTTTTCGATTTCATTATTCAACTTTTTTTATTTCCTTTTCTTTTTTTCAACAATGGTACAGCTGTGTCTAAGCTAAAGGTGCATAATTTGTTGTGTTAGATGTTGGTATGCCTTGATAAGATGAACATTCAGGTCAGGTCCACTTCTAAAAGTCTTGCATGCGCTTGTGTGGAGAGTACAAGAAAACAATGTGGAACTTAGTGTTGCGCTTATTGCGTACTTCTGGATTACTGTTGCCGGGGCCTTAACAAATCTTTCCAGACTTACAAATTTATATAGATGTAACCTCCTTCAACTTGCTCCCCATCTTTACTTCATACTCCATAGACAAGTCACTTTTTTTCTCCCCTCTCCTTTCAACTCTTACAAAAAGGATGCCTTGTAATGTAGTGTTATCTTTTCACATAGGCATTTTACTCAAGATGGATGGTTCACTAGGAATCCTGTATTTTTAGACGAACTTGTATATTCTCTATCCAAACTCATAAATTTAAGCTGAAGAATACATGAACAAAATAAGCTGAAAAAAAAAAGAAATCAGGTAATTGTGCAATGCTTTTGACTGACTGATTTTATATATATAAATATATATACATATATATATTTCAACATCTTGGTTATTCTCTAGGCAACTTTAAAGGCCAAAAGCACCAAATGAAACTACATATATTGGTGTCATAAGGTTGACAGTTACTTTTAAGGAGCTTATTTTTCCCAATTGTGTATTTAGCAAGTAGTTATAAGGTACTGGACATAGCTTTCACAACTGGAAATTGCATATACCTCAGAGATTTTTTAATAATCTTTGCATTGGTCACATGCGATTCTTTTTGATTCTATATATACTAGATATATCTCAGTCTTTTGGTGGCTGACTGATTACTTTCCTTTTTCCTCGTCAGAGAGGACACACACTTTTCACTGCCACTTACTTTTCGTAAACATTATTATTAGCATTATTGTTTTTATTGTTTTGGCTTTTCCATATGAAAGTATTTTCTTATAGATAATGTAGAAGCACTCTTACAGATGTATTTTGGCAAGCAACCTTTTTATAGGGTCAATGAATTTAGTTGACAGAAAATATTATATGCTTTTTGTTTGTTTAGATATAGGACTAGATGTTGCTGAAAGACAAAGAAAGAGATTTTTTTATAAAATATATAAGAGGTAATAATTGTTTAAGTTCATTTTTTAAATGAGGTCACAGCAAATGAAGTTCCACAAAAGTGAGTTTTTGTATTCCTTGAGTTTTGTATGCGTGAAAGTGTGATAGGTTTTTGGAATGCTACACTTCTCAGCATAAGTTTAGTACGGCATTGAAATTATCTACAATATTATCTTACTTTTGGTGCACAAATGATAAAGATTTATATCTCACAACCAGTGGAGCATGTAATTCCTTTGGCTACTATGTAAAACACGCAAAATTGCGTGAGCAGAACTTTATTTCTGTATTCATATATACTCTAACAAACATTTCATAAGCATTTACCGTTTAAGAAGATTTAATTACTTATTGTCATTGTTATTATTATCATTATTATTATTATTATTATTATTATTATTATTATTATTATTATTATAATAATTATTATCATCATTATCATTATTATTACCATTATCATTAGTTCTACTTGCATATTTGATTTTTCTGTTTGAATTTAGTTCAAGTAATGGAATTTCCTCTTGCATTTAATATAGCTAGGTTGTTACAAGAAAAATGGGTTCTTTTGTCCAGATCATCTCATACTCTATGAAGGCAGTTTCAATGTTTTTTGTGTTTTAATTCTTCCTGTTATTATATTGCATGGTGTACATTTAATGAAATGTCCCATGAACTGAATTTGCTGTAGTTTGAAGTCAGGTGCCCATGTTTATTTTTTTTACCATCAGAGAGTGAGATTTAACATTGCTGTGTTTCTCTTGGCATCCTCAAAGTTTAAAAACAAGACATTCAGAAACCTTCTTGCTCAGTCTTATTTCTAGGTATTAAGTTTTTAATGCAGTTTCACAAAATGCAGCAAATGGTGCTGTGCAAAATATGAATAAGTATATTGCTAGTAGACAGTGTAGCCACTTCTGTTCAGTGTTGCATGCCAGAAAGACATTGTAATGTCCAGTCATCTCATAATCTATAGTCCATTTTGTATTTTCTATGTGGGCAAATACCAATAAATATCCAGGTGGATAGGGGAATGTTTGATAGGAAAAAAAGAAAAATAATGTTATAACGTGTATGTTAGCAATAGAAATGTAGATAAAAAGGAAATTTCTCTTATGTCATTTACTACATCGGTTGTAAACCTCTAATCTACTTTCTCTCACTGCCTGGGTTTCGTAAAGGAGACAGATTTGGTGGAAGTAAAGATTAAAGCAGAGATTCGCAGAAATTTGGAAGAATGACCTACGGGTTGCTTCCTTTCCTTCTCGCTCCTCTGCAGAAATTCAGGCACTTGAGTTTTCAATCGCCCTCTGATGTTTTATCAAGATTTTTAACTTCAAACTATTCTCCTGTCTTCTGATGCTTCAAATGCAGTATTGTAAGACACCACAATTTGTTTTATTTTTTTTATATCCTTTTTTCACATATAGAGATATCTAGAGTGAGTTGAAGGGGAGATTATGAAAGCATGCACATGCGCACATACACGCACATGCACACGCACACGCACACGCACACGCACACGCACACGCACACACTCACTCTTTCACACTCACACTCACACTCACTGACTCACTCACACTCACACTCACTGACTCACTCACACTCACTGACTCACTCACACTCACACTCACTCACTCACTCACACACACTCACACTCACACTCACTCTCACTCTCACACTCACTCTCACTCTCACTCTCACTCTCACTCTCACTCTCACTCTCACTCTCACTCTCACTCTCACTCTCACTCGTACTCACTCGCACTCACTCACTCACTCACTCACACTCACACTCACTCACACTCACACTCACACTCACACTCACTCACACTCACACTCACACTCACTCACTCACTCACTCACTCACTCACACACACACACACACACACACACACACACACACACACACACACACACACACACACACACACACACACACACACACACACACACACACACTCACTCACACACTCACACACTCACACACTCTCACACTCTCACACTCTCACACACGCACGCACACACGCACGCACACACACACACACACACACACACACACACACACACACACACACACACACACACACACACACACACACACACACACACACACACACACACACACACACTGTATATCTGCACCAATGCAGTTGGAAACAATGAGATATCCACCGACACAAAATCAATGTCATTAGCAACGTCTCGTTTCTGATTCTGTAAAATGAGAAGTAACGGAAAAATGAAAAAGATGATTAAACATAGGAAAAAGTTTCACTAGAAAAGAAAGCAAAAGCGAGAAGGGACAAAATACTATTTAACTTTTCTGTTCTTACCCTTTGGAAAATAGAAGAGTTGAGAGAAAAGAAAGAGCAGGGAGGATAATGTTAATCTCTACGTGCAAAAGAGAAAAATACAGTGAAAAAAACAAAGAAAATTCAAGATAACAGAAAAGAAAGGTAAAAATAACAACGGAAGGAAACTAGACTGAAGGATATATTACTGTAGAAAAGGAGATGAGACACACAAAAAGAAATAACCATTCGAAATGCAAGAAGCGATCTCCAACAGACGGCATTAAACGTCCATACGCAATCAGACCATTGTTTGTGTTCCGTAACAAGTTTTACAACCCAAAGGCGGAGGCGGATAGCTAAGTTCGCTTTTGATCGCTCCCTTTATATTTTATGGAAAGAGGAACACCACGCTCTTCCAAGAGAAGGGGAGATTGGTTATAGCGAGGAGGAGAAATAGAAGAGAAAATTGGAATTTTGACAGTCTGAGAAAGGAGGTGGTGGGGGGGGGGGGGTTACGAAAGAGAGAGAAAGAATAGGGACGCGCTTAAAATGAATGCAAGAAAAACAACAATAACTACATTAACGAAAGCAAAGGGAGGTGGTAGAAAAACAAAAGTATAGGAAAAAAAAGGAAAGTTCTAACTGAGTTTTGGACCTAAACGTGGGAGACTTCCCCAAACCTCAAATATCAGAAATATATATATTTTTTCCGAGGAGCTAAACGACGCAGTTACAGTGAACTAGTCACTCACTACCTTAGTGTCAGAATCCACAGACATTTAAGGGAAATATAAAAAGAAGTTGGTGGTTTGTGCGGAGACAATAGTGAACATGATCGAGAAAGACGGAGACAGAGACGGAAAAACATTATTAAAAAATACGACTAATACGAAAGCCATTGATTTAGAAAATAAAGAGGTAAAGGAATCAGTATTCGTTTCTTGTTTGCTTTTATGGGAGATATAGAGTATATGAGAAAACTGAATACGGCATCCATGAGAAAAGGTTTGAAAGATGAAAAGTCGTAAAATTGAATTCGCTGCAGGGCCTATCAAAAAAAAGTAGATAACTAAATAAGAATGTATAAATCAATCGATCAAAAAGTAAATAGGAACAGGAAGAGGAATAAATTAGGGAAAGACGTATAGTAAAAGCGAAAGAAGACATAATGTTTAGATCAAAGGGAGAAGTATTAGACGAAAAAGTAGAATAAGAAATGGGAGAAGAGGAGGAAGGAAAATAAGGAATGATGGTAATGATAAAAAGGATGATAATGATGATAATAATGGTAACCATCATCTTCATCATCATCATTGTAAGAATAAGAATAATGATAGTAATAATAATAATAATAAGAAAAGAAGAGGAGGAAGTTAAATCATGATGATAATAATGATAATAATAATAAGATAATAATAATAATGATAAAAAAAATAATAATAATGATAATAATGATAATTATAATAATAATGATAATAACAATAATAACAATGGAATAACCATAATGATAATAATGATAATGATAATAATAATGATGATAATGATAATAATGATAGCAATAATAATAATAATAATAATAACAGTAATAAGGATAATAATGATAATGATCATAATAATGGTGATGATAATGCTGAAGAAGACAAAGAAAAAGAGATAGAGGGAAAAAGAAAAAGAAAAAGAAAGGAAAGAGAAAAAGGAAAAGAAAGGAAAGAAAAAGAAAAGAAAAAGAAGACAGAAAAAGATTGAAAAGAAAAGAAAAAAAAAGAAAAGGAAAAGAAAAAGAAAAGAAAAAAAGAAAAAAAGAAAAAAAAAAAAGAAAAGAAAGAAAAAGAAAAACGGACGAAAGAAGAAGCAAAGAAAAAGAACGAAAATAACATTTAAATGCAAAGAAAAAAAAGAAAAGGAAAAGAAAAAGAAAAGAAAATGAAAAAAAAGAAAAAGAAAAGAAAAAGGGAAAGAAAAGAAAGAAAAAGAAAAACGGACGAAAGAAGAAGCAAAGAAAAAGAACGAAAATAACATTTAAATGCTCTGAGAACAACTCAGATATCCGTCAAAGATGGCTCGACCAACGCCAGGCTCACAGTGGAAATAACTCGCTGGAAAACAGGATGTGACGCGAAATTGGATTAAATCTTTCTCCCTGTTCGCCTTTCTCTCCCAGAGAATGAATCGCTCAGGTGAACAGAAGAGGGGAGATGGGAGATGGGAGGCGAGGGAAAGAGAGGAGGGAAGGGGATGGGGAAGAGAGGAGGGAAGGGGAGGAGAGGTGGAAGGGAGAGAAAAGGAAAGGGGATGCGGAAGAGATGGGGTGGGGAGAAGAGGGGAAGAGAGGAGGGAAGAGGATGGAGAAGAGAGGGGGAGGGGAGGAGAGGGGAAGAGAGAAGGAAAGGGGATGCGGAAGAGATGGGGAGGGGAGGAGAGGGGAAGAGAGGGGGAGGGAGGCGACGGGAAGAGAGGGGAAGGGAGGCGAGGGGAGACGGTAGGAGAGGGAAGAAAAAGAAAGATAGGAAAGAGTTGGGGGGAAAGAAGAAGTAGATAAGAGAAGGGAAAGAAGGTGAGGGGATGAGAGGCGAGGGGAAGAGATAGGAGGGAAGGCGAAGGGGAGAGAAGGGAAGGGATTAGCAAGGAAAGAGAAAAGATAGGGAAGAGGGGACTGAATGAAAGATGAGACACTCACACTCACACTCACTTGTACTCACTCACTCACTCACTCACTCACTCACTCACTCACTCACTCACTCACTCACACACACACACACACACACACACACACACACACACACACACACACACACACACACACACACACACACACACACACACACACACACACACTCACTCACACACTCACACACTCACACACTCTCACACTCTCACACTCTCACACACGCACGCACACACGCACGCACACACACACACACACACACACACACACACACACACACACACACACACACACACACACACACACACACACACACACACACACACACACACACACACACACACACACACTGTATATCTGCACCAATGCAGTTGGAAACAATGAGATATCCACCGACACAAAATCAATGTCATTAGCAACGTCTCGTTTCTGATTCTGTAAAATGAGAAGTAACGGAAAAATGAAAAAGATGATTAAACATAGGAAAAAAGTTTTCTCACTAGAAAAGAAAGTAAAAGCGAAGGGACAAAATACTATTTAATCCTTTCGTTCTTACCTTTGGAAAATAGAAGAGTTGAGAGAAAAGAAAGAGCAGGGAGGATAATGTTAATCTCTACGTGCAAAAGAGAAAAATACAGTGAAAAAAACAAAGAAAATTCAAGATAACAGAAAAGAAAGGTAAAAATAACAACGGAATAAAACTAGACTGAAGGATATATTACTGTAGAAAAGGAGATGAGACACACAAAAAGAAATAACCATTCGAAATGCAAGAAGCGATCTCCAACAGACGGCATTAAACAATCCATACGCAATCAGACCATTGTTTGTGTTCCGTAACAAGTTTTACAACCCAAAGGCGGGAGGGGGGGGGGGCGGATAGCTAAGTTCGCTTTTGATCGCTCCCTTTATATTTTATGGAAAGAGGAACACCACGCTCTTCCAAGAGAAGGGGAGATTGGTTATAGCGAGGAGGAGAAATAGAAGAGAAAATTGGAATTTTGACAGTCTGAGAAAGGAGGTGGTGGGGGGGGGGGGGGGTACGAAAGAGAGAGAAAGAATAGGGACGCGCTTAAAATGAATGCAAGAAAAACAACAATAACTACATTAACGAAAGCAAAGGGGAGGGGTGGTAGAAAAACAAAAGTATAGGAAAAAAAAGGAAAGTTCTAACTGAGTTTTGGACCTAAACGTGGGAGACTTCCCCAAACCTCAAATATCAGAAATATATATATTTTTTCCGAGGAGCTAAACGACGCAGTTACAGTGAACTAGTCACTCACTACCTTAGTGTCAGAATCCACAGACATTTAAGGGAAATATAAAAAGAAGTTGGTGGTTTGTGCGGAGACAATAGTGAACATGATCGAGAAAGACGGAGACAGAGAGACGGAAAAAAACATTATTAAAAAATACGACTAATACGAAAGCCATTGATTTAGAAAATAAAGAGAAAAAGGAATCAGTATTCGTTTCTTGTTTGCTTTTATGGGAGATATAGAGTATATGAGAAAACTGAATACGGCATCCATGAGAAAAGGTTTGAAAGATGAAAAGTCGTAAAATTGAATCTAAGCTGCAGGGCCTATCAAAAAAAGTAGATAACTAAATAAGAATACAAATCAATCGATCAAAAAGTAAATAGGAACAGGAAGAGGAATAAATTAGGGAAAGACGTATAGTAAAAGCGAAAGAAGACATAATGTTTAGATCAAAGGGAGAAGTATTAGACGAAAAAGTAGAATAAGAAATGGGAGAAGAGGAGGAAGGAAAATAAGGAATGATGGTAATGATAAAAAGGATGATAATGATGATAATAATGGTAACCATCATCTTCATCATCATCATTGTAAGAATAAGAATAATGATAGTAATAATAATAATAATAAGAAAAGAAGAGGAGGAAGTTAAATCATGATGATAATAATGATAATAATAATAAGATAATAATAATAATGATAAAAAAAATAATAATAATGATAATAATGATAATTATAATAATAATGATAATAACAATAATAACAATGGAATAACCATAATGATAATAATGATAATGATAATAATAATGATGATAATGATAATAATGATAGCAATAATAATAATAATAATAATAACAGTAATAAGGATAATAATGATAATGATCATAATAATGGTGATGATAATGCTGAAGAAGACAAAGAAAAAGAGATAGAGGGAAAAAGAAAAAGAAAAAGAAAGGAAAGAGAAAAAGGAAAAGAAAGGAAAGAAAAAGAAAAGAAAAAGAAGACAGAAAAAGATTGAAAAGAAAAGAAAAAAAAAGAAAAGGAAAAGAAAAAGAAAAAGAAAATGAAAAAAAAGAAAAAGAAAAGAAAAGAAAGAAAAAGAAAAACGGACGAAAGAAGAAGCAAAGAAAAAGAACGAAAATAACATTTAAATGCAAAGAAAAAAAAGAAAAGGAAAAGAAAAAGAAAAGAAAATGAAAAAAAAGAAAAAGAAAAGAAAAAGGGAAAGAAAAGAAAGAAAAAGAAAAACGGACGAAAGAAGAAGCAAAGAAAAAGAACGAAAATAACATTTAAATGCTCTGAGAACAACTCAGATATCCGTCAAAGATGGCTCGACCAACGCCAGGCTCACAGTGGAAATAACTCGCTGGAAATGAGGTGATGTGACGCGAAATTGGATTAAATCTTTCTCCCTGTTCGCCTTTCTCTCCCAGAGAATGAATCGCTCAGGTGAACAGAAGAGGGGAGATGGGAGATGGGAGGCGAGGGAAAGAGAGGAGGGAAGGGGATGGGGAAGAGAGGAGGGAAGGGGAGGAGAGGTGGAAGGGAGGGGGAGGGGAGGGGAGGAGAGGGGAAGAGAAAAGGAAAGGGGATGCGGAAGAGATGGGGTGGGGAGAAGAGGGGAAGAGAGGAGGGAAGAGGATGGAGAAGAGAGGGGGAGGGGAGGAGAGGGGAAGAGAGAAGGAAAGAGGATGGAGAAGAGAGGGGGAGGGGAGGAGAGGGGAAGAGAGGGGGAGGGAGGCGACGGGAAGAGAGGGGAAGGGAGGCGAGGGGAGACGGTAGGAGAGGGAAGAAAAAGAAAGATAGGAAAGAGTTGGGGGGAAAGAAGAAGTAGATAAGAGAAGGGAAAGAAGGTGAGGGGATGAGAGGCGAGGGGAAGAGATAGGAGGGAAGGCGAAGGGGAGAGAAGGGAAGGGATTAGGAAGGGAAGAGAAAAGATAGGGAAGAGGGGACTGAATGAAAGATGAGATCAGAGAAGAGAGAGAACGAGGGAGACGTGACGAGGAGAATGTGTATAAAAGGGTGAGGCAGGAGAAGAGTCGAGAATAAAAAAAACTATAAAAGAGAAAATAAAAGAGGGATAAAGACCGCAGATAGGAGGAAAGAAAAAGTGAGGAAGAGGTAGAAAATGGAAAAAAGGAAGGAGAGGGAGGGAGGCAAAAAAGGAGAAGAGGGAATGGAGGGTAAAGAGAGGGGGGGAGAAACAAGGAAGGAGAGGAGAGTTGGCGAGGAAAAGAGAGGGCAAGGAAAGGGGAAGAGAGGGAATGGATGAAAGAATTGAGAGAAGATAGATAGGATAGAGATAACGACAATAGGATAGAATATAATGGAACAGAATATGATAAGATGTGAATGAAAAGAAAAAGAAATGAATAGGGAGGGAGCAGGAGAAAGAAAAGGAAGACACATACCAGAAAGGAAAGAGGAGAGGAGAGAAGATAAAGGAGGAGAGAAGGATAGGATATGATCGGGTAAGGTAGGATTAGAGAGGAGAGGAGAGACGAAATGAAAAGAGAAGAGATGAATAGAAAAGACAAGAAAATCAAACAAAATAAAATAAAATAAAAGAAGTGGGGTGTTACGATAAAGAAATAAAGTAGAAAAAAGACATTAGGAAGTGAACGTATAAAAGAAAAGAACAAAAACAAAGAAAAACCTTCAAAACAAAAGCAACAACAGGAAAAACCACAGACACAATAAAGAATATAAAACGATTAAAACGAAAAAAAGAGAAAAATCTCTAGGAATAAGAATAAGTGACACGAAAATTTTAATATTCTGCCTCGAATTTACGTCCTCTCTTCATTTACAATAACCAGGAGGATCAGAACCGCTCAGACGAGGGATCGGATGCCATTAAGTGTCCCATACTTGGCGCCAATCCTAAACACGTCCAAGCCTTGGCAGCGGTATCTGTTTTTTTCCATCTAATAATGATTCTAAACCATTCTATATTTTCGTTTTACGACTGCCATTTTTATGCGTTCAGTAGGCTAATGATCCAATGAGACAATATCGTAAATTTTGGACTTAAACGAGGTCGATCATCAATATCTTGGTGTTATGACAGGCTGCGTTCGCGTAGAGGATTAATGCGTATTATTGTACCCGTTTCCACAAGCTTTGTTTATGCAAAAGATGTTGTTTTTCTTGAGACTGCATGGAGCAAATTCTACAGAAAATAATTTAACAAAATAGGTTTACTAATCCTTACCATTAAAAAATCTGTGGAGATATTGAGAAAGACAGACAGACATCCACACCCACACACACAGAGGGGGGGGGGAGATAGAGAGAGAGAAAGAGAGAAAGAGAGAGAGAGAGAGAAAGAGAGAGAGAGAAAGAGGCAGAGAGAAAGAGAAATAAAAAGGAGAGGGAAAGAGAAAAGAAGTTGAGAAAGAGAGAAAGAGAGGGGAAGAGATAGTGAGAGAGAGAGACAGCCAGACAGACAGACAGACAGACAGACAGACAGACGGGTAAACAGCCAGACAGAGAAAGTCTAGAATGCTTTTCCTCAGTAGCCTCAAAGGCAACGAAAAACCGCATAAACATCTGAATGAGGTGTGAGGACATCTGCCACCACCATTTTCTTTCGTTTTCTCATAACTTTTACATATTTTTGAATTTTGAATCGACCCCTTTACTGATACCGCATTTGTAATTATTTTCAGCTTTCAATAGTTTATTTTTTCACTTGATTTTACATATTGATTGTTATGATGAGGATGATGGTGATGATAGTGATAATGTTTATCGTAATGATACTGATAGTAATTATGACAAAATGATGATAATCATAAGAATAAAGATAACAATAATGATCATAATGATAAAGATGCTAATATAACACTGATGTTCATGATAACAATTGTAGTAATAATGATGATGAGATATTGATAATCATGATGATAAAGGCAATCATAATGCTGTTAATGATAATGATAATTATGATAGTTATATTAATTATCTCATCATTCTGTTTATTCATTGACATGATCAGTGTTGATGTTATTGTTATTGTAATCATTATAGTAATGAGGATAGTAGTGGTAATCATTATATCCTTTTATATCATTATCATTATTTCTATCATTATCATCACTATTTTCATTTCTATTATTATCATCATTATCATTATTGTCATTGTTTTTATTATCATTATCATTACCATCATCATAGTATCTATTATCATCATTATTGTTGTTATGACTACCATCATCATTGTCATTGTTAACATTGTAATTATCATTATCCACATGATCGTTATAGGTGTTATGATTTTGAATGATATCATTGTTGATGTCATTATCATCAATATAATTATCATCATCCTTACTATTATCAACATATCATTATCCATTATTCTTATTATCATCCCTATTACCATTTCATCATTATCATAATTCACCCCATCATCATCTCCATCATCTCTCCAAAGTATCAACGATTAATTGATTTATTTTTTTGTTGTATATTCACATGGCTCTTAATATCATGATCATACATGTTTCCATCTAATAAAGTAAAGGCTTTACAAACACACACACACACACACAAACACACACACACACTCACACACACACACACACACTCACACACACACACACACACACAAACACACACACACACACACACACACACACACACACACACACACACACACACTCACACTCACACACACACACACACACACACACACACACACACACACACACACACACACACACACACACACACACACACACACACACACACACACACACACACACACACACACATACACACACACACACACACACACACATATGCATACACATACACACACATACACATACACATATACATACACATATACTTTGTAAAAATTACCAGGACAGGAGGAAAGATACCCGGAAGTGCAGCCACTCTTCCTATCTCTCTCTGTTTGTCTATCTACCTCTTTCTCTCCTTCTCTTCCTCCCCTCTCTCTCTCCCTCCCTCTCTCCCTCTACGCCCACGCCCTCCCCCCTCTCTCTTTATCTATCTATCTGTCTATCCCTCTCTCTCTCTCTCTTTCTCTCTCTCTCTCTCTCTCTCTTTCTTTCTCTCTCTCTCTCTCTCTCTCTCTCTCTCTCTCTCTCTCTCTCTCTCTCTCTCTCTCTCTCTCTCTCTCTCTCTCTCTCTCTCTCTCTCTCTCTCTCTCTCTCTCTCTCCCTCTCCCTCTCTCTCTGTTTCCACCTACACCCCCACCTCTCTCTCTCTCTCTCTCTCTCTCTCTCTCTCTCTCTCTCTCTCTCTCTCTCTCTCTCTCTCTCTCTCTCTCTCTCTCTCTCTCTCTCTCTCTCTCTCTCTCTCTCTCTCTCTCTCTCTCTCTCTCTCTCTCTCTCTCTCTCTCTCTCTCTCTCTCTCTCTCTCTAATATCCTTCCACGCTTTCCATAGCAAAGAACGTAACTCAACTGGAGCTTACGAAAGGGTGTTGTCCCTTAAGCACAGAGACAGCCTGATGTGAATAATAGACTTTCCTGTGATTACATGAATTTTGCATTGTGCTTGGCCTTTTTGTATCTTACATGGTTTCACGGCGTTTTTAGGGCAGTTTTAGCATTCACTTATCTATTTACCTATCTATATAGTCATTCGTTTATCTATTTTCATAGATTTAGAATATGATATGAAATAAAGGAAATGAGTGTTCATGAAATACATTTGTTCTTTACTCTTTAACTTACTTCATCTATCTGTGTATTCATTTTCTTATCTATCTCTCTTATCTATTTCTTCTTATCTATTCAGATATACATACATATCTTTTTTCTAAAGTGGAAGAATCTATGAATCAAACTATAATAAGATGTATAATCAATGAATGAAAAAAGAACCCCAAATGTATATTTCCTTTGAGTCGAAATCTTACCCCTAAAGAAATGAAAAAAAGGGTGAATGAAACGAATGAAATATGAATAAAATGGATAGATGATTATCCTGATATAGTGATCATGATATTGATAGTCTTAAAACAGTGAATGAGGCTGATTATGGTGATGTTAATGATAACGAGGAGGATGATAGTAAATATGAATAATGGTAATAATGTTGTCAAGAAAGTTATTGATGATACTGGTGGCGATGGTGATGAAAATGATAGTGGAATGACAATGATAATAATAGTAATGATAATGATGATAATGAATGTAATGATAATGATAGTACCACTAATAATCATGAAAATATTAATAATAATAATGATGATGATTATTGTAATAGTGATAATAGCAGCAATAATAATGATGATGATGATAATGATGATGATAATCATGATGCTTGTACTAATACTACTTATGATACTGATAATGATTATGATAATTATAGTAAGAATGATAATAACAATGACAGTGATGCTAATGATAGAAATAATAACAATACTAGCAATAATGATAATGATATTAAGAACAATAATGGTAATAATAATGATAATGATAATTATGATGATAACCATAAGTAATGATGATCATAATCATGATAATCATAATGATAATGATGATAATGATAATAATTATAACAATAATAGTAGTAATAATGATAGTAACAATAACAACATCAATAATCATGTAGATAATGTTAATAATATCAATTATATTAATTGTAATGATAACTATGATGATGGTGATAGTAATAATAAAAATGATAATGATGAAAGCAATGATAATGATGATAATGATATCAATGATGATAATGATTATTACAATAATCATAATGATAATAACTATAATAATAATGGTATTGAGGTTATAGTAATAAATTAGCAGTAATCAGAGTTATAATAATGATGATAGTAATGATAATAATAAAAATAATAGTGATAACACGAATGCTACTAAATGCAAATAAAATTGTGAATGGTGATATCAATGATAATATTAATAACAATACTACTACATATTTGTTATCCTTCTTCAAAACCATTTCTATCCTACAAGCTCCTCTCTTCCTTAGACGGGTCCACTACTAGGCCCAAGGAACACCTGTATACAAAAGGTCTTCGGATTAGCATAAGTAGGTTAAGCGGTCGGCACGCGAACACACACGCACGCACACACACACTCACACACACACACACGCACGCACACACATATACATATACATACACACTCACACACACGAACACACATACACACACACACACACACACACACACACACACACACACTCACACACACACGCACACACATACACACACACACAAACACACATTCACACACACACACACATATACATACACACTCACACTCACACACTAAAACACACATCATTATGATAGGGACAAAGAAACAACCACACATGTACGCACACAACAAACAAACAAACAAACACACACACATACAAACAAAAACGAATGCATCTCCTGGTATTTCTTATCCTCGTGTATGATTTTATCACTTATTAATAATCTCTGTATATTCTTTCTTTCGTATGGATATCGATGGAAAATCTATTCTGCAAATCCTTGTTACACAGAATACAGTGTATAGATGGGTTGATAGGTAGATAGGTAGATAGATAGATATGTATTCATGTGTGTGTGTGTGTGTGTGTGTGTGAAGCTACATTGCCTAAAAATAGTGAGCAATAAAAATCAGCTTCATACACGGCCCAATAAACAGATTGTCCATGTAGGGTCACAGCAGCTCTCTCTGTGGAGTGCTTTGTAGGGTGGTGTTCGAGTCTCTGTCATGGGGAGTAGATGTACATCTTTAGTAATGCGTTACTGCATTGTTCCCTCTGTTCTCTCTCTTTCTTTCTTTCTCTCTCTCTCTCTCTCTCTCTCTCTCTCTCTCTCTCTCTCTCTCTCTCTCTCTCTACACACACACACATATATGTGTGTGTGTGTGTGTGTGTATAGATAGATAGATAGATAGATAAATTGATAGATAGATAGATAGATAGAGATATGGATAGATAAATGAATAGATATACCAAAAATTACAATGAATAGGTAAAAATATAAAAGTGAATGCATGTATGTTTACAAACACAAACATATTTCTAATGGAAAAAAAAGAGCAAGGTTGTTACAATTCCAACATATTTTCCCTTTTCCCAGACACCACCAACAACAACAAAAGCAAAATCTATCCCTAACGCCTCTTGAATTCCGCCAATGCCCCCGCTTCATTTCACTCTTAGTCCCTCCCCCCTCGCCCCCTCCTAACTCCTACCCCCCTCCCTTCCCCGTCTCTTAATTATACTTGTCAGCCCACCCCCACTCACCCCACCCCCTCTCCTTCCCCTTGCCTCTTCCATCCAGAGCTTGTAAATCTGACCTCTGCGTGTATGAACCAGATTAAGGATGAGGGAGTGGGGAGGAGGGGGGGGGAGAAAGGGGGAAGAGGGGAAGAGAGAGGGGAGAGCAGGAGTAAGAGGAGGAAAAGGAGGAGGGAGGAGGGGGAGAGAAAGGTGGAAGAGAAAGGGGGAGAGAATGGGGGAGATAAAATGGGGGGTGGGTGGAAGGAGAATGAAAGGGGAGGGAAAGGGAGAGAAAAAAAGGTGGGGGGAAAAGGGAGAGAGAGAAATTGGGGAGGAGAGAGAGAGTGGAAGGGGGTAGGAGAGAGAGAGAGAGAAAGGAGTAGCTGAGAAAGGGGGGGGGAGGAGAGAAAGAGAAAGAGAGAAAGGGGGGGAGGGGGGAAAGAATCAGAAGTGGATGGAAAGACGACGAGGGGGAGGGGGAAGGGGGAGGGGGAATGGGGGGGGGGAAAGAACCCAAGGGAATGACACCCATTCATTCCGTCATACATTAGAAGGAGTTTGTATGGAGAGATTAGATGCTGACAGGGGAATGCCGGGGTAGCTGAGTCTCTCTGGCTACGCAAAATATCATACAGAAATAAACTGTAGAAACTATACATAGGGTAATTTGACTGGGGTGGAAATTCTGAACTTCTATGCTAATCATTAAGGAAAAAGAGATAGAAGGAGAGATAAAGAGGTAGATAGGTAGGTAGAGAGAGAGAGAGAGAGAGAGAGGAATCGAACGAGTTACTACCCATGTTGACAGAAACAGAAATATGCAGAGAGAGAGAGAGAGATCGTGAAATAAACAAAAATGATTGATAAAGAGAAATGAAAGAGAGAGAGAGAGAGAGATCGTGAAATAAATAAAAATGATTGATAGAGAGAGACAGAAAGAGATAGATAGATAGATAGATAGAGAGAGAGAGAAAGAGAGAGAGAGATAGAGACAGAAAGAGAGAGAGAGAAAGTGAAAGGAGTGAGAGAGAGAGAGAAAGAGAGAGAGAGAGATAGAGACAGAAAGAGAGAGAGAGAAAGTGAAAGGAGTGAGAGAGAGAGAGAAAGAGAGAGAGAGAGATAGAGACAGAAAGAGAGAGAGAGAAAGTGAAAGGAGTGAGAGAGAGAGGAGGGAGGGGGATAGATGAAGATCTGAACATTTAGGATCTCCCCGAGGGCGCCTACATACCACACCAGATGATGCAGCCTCTGCCTTTTCGTCGACAAATCTGATAAATGGAATTCTACTGTTTGATAGTTCGTTATTTTGATATTTGCTAGACGCGTCCTAATTAAACATGTATTGAAGAATCGTTTTGTACACGCATATTAGCCGTTTCCGGAGCCTGTTGTATGTCCATATCTATCGTAAACAAATAATAATGATAAATGAGATCATGCCTATACACAAACACAAACGAACCCAACAAACAACAACACGCACAGACACACGCAAACACTCAAAAACACTCACGCACACAAAAAACAACAACAATAACAACAACAACTCGCAAACGTACAAACGCAGACACTCAATCAACACATGCAAATCCAAGCAAACAAATGAAATACATTCATGCGAATCCCAAAATCCACACTCGATGGAATCCTGCATGGCCCTTCAAATGTGAGTGAAAGTTGTACTCTGTAATTACTCTTGGTAAATGTACGTAGATGGGGGGTGAGAGGAAGGCCTGAGGGAAGGGGGGGGGAGGAGTAGGGGATGTATGGTCGAAGGGAGAAGTGTGTTGGAGGCGATTGTGGAAGAGGTTGTAAAAGGGGTTTAGGGGGGAAAATAGTGTGCTGGATATTTTGAGGGAGTGGGGAATAGATAAGGAGAGAGAGAGAGAGGGGGGGGGGAGAGGAAGAGAGAGAGAGAGAGAGAGAGAGAGAGAGAGAGAGAGAGAGAGAGAGAGAGAGAGAGAGAGAGAGAGAGAGAGAGAGAGAGAGAGAGAGAAAGAGAAAGAAAGAGAAAGAAAGAGAGAGAGAAGACAGAAAGAAAATCGAGAAAAGAGAGAAAAGAGCCCCCCCCCCCCCCGATACACAGTTCAGCCAGACAATTTATCCAAGAATCGATTAGCAGAGAACCCATGGCTGACCAAAGCTTCAAAAAGGATTCCGAACATAATAAATACACGAGACACAATCCCATGAAACTAAAATCGATCATTATGTTAAGTATGAGAGAGTCCCCCCAAAATAAAATCTGACAAAAGAAAATGGGCAATGATAATTTTCATCATGGATATAACGTGTATGTAGCGTGAATTAATATAAGATAAATGAGATATATGACAAACATATAAAGGATGCTTTTATTATAAGACATTATACGGTTGGGAAAAGGAAATATAATGAATAATTGCTTAATCAATCTAAAGAATAATGAAATCATATAAAGTAAGACAGAATAACAATGAAACAAAATTAGATAAGAAGGACAAGGACACTGAGATCGAATAAAGTGGCAATATCAAAAATAAAAATAAGTAAGGAACAAAAAAACGAAAACAAAACAAAACATAGCGTACGTATTTTTTTTGCATTATTTCTAGTCGCCATTTTTAAAAGACTGAGATGCAAAACAAAAGAACGTACGTCAAAGGATAATAATATAAGCATACTTCATAAATCCAATATGTTTTTTTTATTTTTTATGTAAAGTCAAACAGAAACATGTACTGATATTTACATTTAGTGTATTATTAACCCATGATAATTAACATTACAAATGATCTTGAAATCTAATCATAATGCAGATAAAGAACATTGATAATTGATATAATGTTGAAAATAAAACACGAGCGGTAATAACAACCACTGATCATATATAGATTCCAACAACAATAGAATATTACCTCTACATCAACATTAAAAATCCATCATAAGGAGCAACAGCGAGAAAAAAAAGGCATCCATAAAAAAATGAACATCCATAAAAAAAAACAATAACAAAGGAGGTAAATCTCGAGTAACAGCTATCAGAATAACAAAAGGTTATCAATCTCGCGTTCAGTTATCCTGGATGGTCTTCTTAATCCACGGAAGGTAGTTGGCCACTTTGGTGTAGACGCCGTACTTGCCGTGGTCGCCGCAGCCTTCGCCGAATGACGTCACGCCGTGCACTGTCCACTTGCCTTCGTTGTCCTCGCACATCAGGGGGCCGCCAGAGTCTCCTGGGTCGGTACGGGGGTTCAGGGGGGGGGGGGGTAAGGAAATAATTACATATAGTGGATATATTTACTCATGTATATATATTTACTCACATATACATATGTGTGTGTGTGTGTGTGTGTGTGTGTGTGTGTGTGTGTGTGTGTGTGTGTGTGTGTGTGTGTGTGTGTGTGTGTGTGTGTGTGTGTGTGTGTGTGTGTGTGTGTGTGTGCGTGTGTGTGTGTGTGTGTGTGTGTATGCGTATGTGTATATGTGTGTGTTTATGTGTGTGTGTGTTTATGTGTATATGTGTGTTTATGTGTGTGTGTCTGTGCGGGTATGCATATATATACACATGCACACAGATATGAACAGTCATATACGAATGTACATATAACAGAAATTAGATTAAACACCACCAGCGCCCATCTCTCCAAGAGAAGCGAAAGCCAGCATCCGCCTAACCTGCGCACGTGTCTGAGGTGCCGCGCTTGTTTCCCGCGCAGAAGTGGTTCTCGGTGAGGGGGTGGTCGGGGTAGGCCCTCCGGCACGCCGCCTTCGTCACGATGGGGACCTGGGGGAGGGAAGGGAGGGAAAGGGAGGGAAGGGAGGGAGGGAAGGAGGGAAGGGAGGGAGGGAAGGGAAAGGAGGGAGGGACGTCTTGAGAAAGGGGGAGGGGGGGAGGAGGGAGAGGGGGGAGGGAGAGGGAGGGAGGGAGGGAGGGGAGGGAGGGGAGGGATGGGAGGGAGGGGAGGGAGGGGAGGGAGGGAAGGAATGGGAAGGAATCGAAGGAAAAAGGAATGGGGAAAGGTTTATTAAATAGCATAGAAAATGAGGGTGAAGAAGAAACAGGAGGAGGAGGAGGAGGTGAAAAATAAAAAAGGAAAAGGAAAAGAAAGCGGAAGATGAATAGGAACAGAATGAGAAAGAGAGAGAAAAAGAGAAAGAAGAAGAGGGAGAGAAGGAGGAAGAGGGAGAGGGAGAGGACGAGAAAAAGGAAGAGAAAAAAGAGAGGGGAGAGGGGAGAGGGAGAGGACGAGGAAGAGAAAGAGGAAGAAGAAGAAAAATAGGAAGAAGAAGAGGGTATGGACGATTGTGATGGTGATGAGGAGGGGAAAATAAATAAAAGGAAAAAGGGTACAAGTCCAAGGAATAAATGGGGTAGGAGAGGGAAGTAAAGAGGAAAGGGGTTGTGTTAAGCGAGATAAGGGAGGAGAAGGTAGGGGAGAAAAGTAGGGATTAGAAGAAAAAGAAAAGTTCAAATTGAAAAGATAAAGAAAGAAAGAAAAGAAAAGATAATCAGATTCAACCCGACAATCGATTTTCATTCTAATTCTCAAAACTAGAACAAAACTAATTCGTTAAAACTAAAAATAAGGAAAAAACAAAAAACAAATTAATCCTTCAAGCTAATCCCTCCCCTTCTCACTCTTCATAAAAAAATAATGAAAATATTTCCTTTCTCCCTCCTCCCCTCCCCTCCCCTCCCTCTTCCCCATAAACAGAAGAAACAGAACGAAAACAACCCAGAAAATATCCTTCTACCCCCTAACTCCTTCCCCAATACCCACTGCCCCCACCCATATCCCCTGCCCTCAATAACTACTGCCCCATTGCCCAAGCCGTCTGGTTAGCTCACTGGTAGCGTGTCGACTTCACATCCCCGTGGTCGGCAGACCGAGCCCCGTCCAAGCTCGTGAGCTTCCGCTGTCACCTGGCGGTTACTGACGTGGCTGGGCTCTGCGTTGGGTAAGGACCAAGCTCAGATCGAGTCAACACTCGTTGGCACATTCTCTCACGAGTCGGCACACGCGGACACAGGCGGGCTTTCCTCAGTGCATACAAGCCCGGCGTAGCATCTGCTCCGCAAATCTGGCTTATCCTTATCCCATTGCCAACAACCCTATCTTCCCCCAACCCCCACCCCCCTGATATCTACCCTAGCATCGGATCCAAAGATGTGCGTTTCCCTCTCCTCCTTACCCCAACCCCTCAACCCCTAACCCTCCTCCCTCCCCAACACCCACTGCCCCAAACACCCACTAACGCCCCTCCACCCCTCCTATCCCGACTAACCTAGCACAACTGGTCACACCGGATCCGAAGATGTGCTAGCCCCTACCCACCTCCCACCTCCACCAAAGCTCCAACCCCCCCCCCCCCACTAACCAACTCTCCCCACCCTAACTCACTCCAATCCCTCCCCCTCCCTCCCCTCCCACTCCAATCTACCCAAACCCACCCAAACTCACCCCAACCCACCCCAACCTACCCCAACCCACCCCCACCCCAACCCCCCCCAACCTACCCCACCCCAACCTAACCCCAACCCACCCCAACCTAACCCCAACCTCCCCCAACCCAACCCCAACCCCCCCAACCCCCCCCAACCCCCCCCAACTCCCCCAACCCACCCCACCCCACCCCACCCCAACCTACCCTCGCATAATTGAGCACATCGGATCCGAAGATGTGCGTCTCCCGCTCCTTGCCCCACCCGGCCACCACGCACTTGCTCTTGGCGGGGGGCGGCGTTCCCCTCCCGGGCAGGCACGCGGGCAGGATGTAGCGGGTGAAGGAGGCGTGGCGGGGCAGCTTCAGGAGGGCGATGTCGCTGTCGATCGTCTCCTCGTCGTAGTCGGGGTGGACGAAGAACGACTCCACCTGAAGGATGGGGGGGTGAGGTGGGTGGTGGTAGAGAAGAGGGAGGTGGAGGAATAGGAGGAGGAGGAGGGAGAGGGGGAGAGGCGGAGGAGTGGAGTGGAGTCGGAAGGGGAGGAGGTGGAAGGTGGAAGAAGGAGGGAGATGGTGGGGAGAGGAGGATGAGGAGAGGGGGTAGGTGGGTGGAGACAGAGGGGAGGGAGGGAGGTGGAAGGAAGGGGGGAGGAGGGTGGGGTGGAAGGAAGAGGGGGGAGGAGGGTAGGTGTGGTGGAAAGAAATGGTGGGGAGGGAGGGTGGGGGAGAAGGAGGAGGAGGAGGAGGAGGAGGAGGAGGGAGGAGGGAGGAGGGGGGGGGAGGAGGAGGAGGAGGAGGAGGAGGGAGGAGGAGGAGGAGGAGGAGGGAGGAGGAGGAGGAGGGTAGTAGTGGGTGAAAGACGGAGGGGGGAGTGGGTGGGTGGAGGACAGGGGAGGTGGTGGAGGGAGGAGGGAGGGAAGGGGAGAGGGTTGGGTTTGGTAGGGGAAGTCGTTACAATTTGATGGTAGAAGGTAGGTAGGTGGAGGAGAAGAGTAGGTGATGGGTGGAGGAAGGGAGTAGGTGAGGTGGAGGGGAGGAGGGGAGGAGGAGGTGGTGGAGTCGGTGGGGAGAGGGATAGGGAGGATAGGAAGTGGGTAGGGGACGAAAAATATTTGGTAGATAATTAGTGATACAGGATGACAGGGTAAAATAATGAATGAAACAAAGTGCATTCCAGTGAAAAAATGGATGAAAATGAATCGTAAAAAATCAGAAAGGAGATTTTTAAATCCCAGAAAAAACAAACAAACATATAAAACGATACACACATGAATGGGCACACACAACGCACACCGTCCATACAGAAATCGGTATAGAAATATTCACATCATCTGATGGAATTAAATACGACTTTCAGTCACGGACACACACACACACACACAGACACACACACACACACACACGAACACACACACACACACACATACACAGACACACACACACATGCGAACACACACACACGAACACACACACACACAAACACACACACACCTACGCACACACACACGAACACACACACACACACGCACACACACACATGAAGACGCCGCCAGCCGGAACAGCGCCATCTTGCAGAGGGCTAAGACACTGACGGCGATGGACTAGGGTTTCAGGATCATTTGCGAGATCCTTTTAATTAAGCCCTCAGGCACACACGCGCGGCTCAGCTGTACTAATCACTCGCCCTCCTTGGTCTCTCTCTCTCTCTCTCTCAGTCTCTCTCTCTCCCTCTCTCTCTTTTTCTCTCGCTCTCGCTCTCTCTCCCTCCCTCCCTCTCTCTGTCTGCCTGTCTGTCTGTCTCTCTCCCTCTCTTTTCCTCTCTCTCTCTCTCTCCCTTCCTCCTTTCCTCCCTCCCTCTCTCCCTCTCCCCTCCCTCTCTCTTTCTCTCTCTCTCTCTCTCTCTCTCTCTCTCTCTCTCTCTCTCTCTCTCTCTCTCTCTCTCTCTCTCTCTCTCTCTCTCTCTCTCTCTCTCTCTCTCTCTCTCTCTCTCTCTCTCTCTCTCTCTCTCTCTCTCTCTCTCTCTCCCTCCATCCCTCCCTCTCTCTGTCTGCCTGTCTATCTGTCTCCCTCCCTCTCTTTTCCTCTCTCTCTCTCTCTCTCTCTCTCTCTCTCTCTCTCTCTCTCTCTCTCTCTCTCTCTCTCTCTCTCTCTCTCTCTCTCTCTCTCTCTCTCTCTCTCTCTTTTCTCTTTCTCTCTCTCTGTCTCTCTCATTCTCTCCCTCCCTCCCTTCCCCACCCACCCCTCCCTCCCGCTCTCCCTCCCTCCCTCTGTCTGTCTGTCTGTCTGTCTTACTCTCTCTCTCTCTCTCTCTGTTTCTCTCTCTCTCTCTCTCTCTCTCTCTCTCTCTCTCTCTCTCTCTCTCTCTCTCTCTCTCTCTCTCTCTCTCTCTCTCTCTCTCCCTCCCTCCCTCCCTCTCTCCCCCCCCCCCCCTCTCTCTCTCTCTCTCTCTCTCTCTCTCTCTCTCTCTCTCTCTCTCTCTCTCTCTCTCTCTCTCTCTCTCTTCCATTCTCTCTCTCTTTCCCTCCCTCCCTCCCTCCCTCTCTCTGTCTGCCTGTCTGTCTGTCTCTCTCTCTCTCTCTCTCTCTCTCTCTCTCTCTCTCTCTCTTTCCTCCTTCCCTCCCTCCCTCTCTCCCTCTTCCCCCCCCCTTCTCTCTCTCTCTTTCTCTCTCTCTCTCTCTATCCCTCCCTCCCTCTCCTTCCCTCCCTCTCTCCCTCCTTCCCCCTCTCTCTTTCTGTCTGTCTGTCTGTCTCTCTCTCTTGCTCTCTCTCTCTCCCTCCCTCCCTCCCTCTCCCCCTCCTTCCCCCTTCTCTCTTTATGTCTGTCTGTCTGTCTGTCTGTCTCTCTCTCTCTCTCTCTCTCTCTCTCTCTCTCTCTCTCTCTCTCTCTCTCTCTCTCCTTCTTCCTCCCCCTCCCTCTCTCCCTCTCTCCCTCTCTCTTTCTGTCTCTCTCTCTCTCTCTTCTCTCTCTCTCTCTCTCTCTCTCTCAACATACAAAGCTAGACTTAAAAGAAAGATGCGGTAAAGAAGTACAGTAAATTTGATAATCCTCCTAAACTGGCCATGAAAATTATTAATGAACACAACATGATTAGCCAAAGGTTTCCGTATGACACGAGAAAGGAAAATATGTAAGCAACAATAGAACACATACATTAACGCAGGAATATGACGTTTTAATGTGAGATAATCATTGATGAATCTGAGTAATTTGAAATATTCATTACAAGATGAAGTATACACTCACCTAACGAGAGAAATAAAACAGAGATGTATAAATTTATAACCTGCGCAACAAAGCATTTTGCATAAACCAACACTACTTTAGAAGCTAAATGAGGATTGAATGGCAGTTTTCAAATATTTGCTAACTTTTGAAAAAAAAAGAAAAAAAGATAAAAAACATCAAATTTTCAAACTGGCAACTTTTAGCCGAGTTGTAAATTAGAGTTTCAATGAAGTGATTGTCAGCTCATATGGGCGATTTGGGACAGATTTTATTTATCGGATTTTTTGCATGGATTCTCTCTCTCTTTTTCTCTCGCCCCCCCTATCTCCCTTTCTCCCTCTCCCCCTCTCTCCCTTTCTCTCTCTCTCTCTCTCTCTCTCTCTCTCTCTTCTCTCTCTCTCTCCCTCTCTCTCTCTCTCTCTCTCTCTCTCTCTCTCTCTCTCTCTCTCTCTCTCTCTCTCTCTCTCTCTCTCTCTCTCTCTCTCTCTCTCTCTCTCTCTCTCTCTCTCTCTCTCTCTCTCTCTCTCTCTCTCTCTCTCTCTCTTACTCTCTCTTTCTCTCCTTCTGTATGTGCGTATGTGTGTCCCTCCCTCCCTCCCTCCCATCTCCCCTCTCTGCCTCCCTCCCTGTCTCTCTCTCTCTCTCTCTCCATTCTCCCCTTCTCTCCCTCTCCTGTTGCCATCCACACACATACAAACACACCTAGTGCCAGATGATACATAAAAGGACTTCAGTTCTAATAAGGTAAACACTATGGTACAGCCCTTCAGGCATGTACAGTTTCTCTTTGACTGCACCGAACCTCTTGAATCGATAGTACGAAGCATCACCGAGCCTGGTTGGATTGAGAATTGTGCACTATATTAATTGAAAATAAAAGTGCGGTCTGTCTCTCTCTCTCTGTCTGTCTGTTTGTCTGTCTGTCTCTGTCTCTCTTGATCTCTCTCTCTCTCTCTCTCTTTCACTGTCTGTCTCTCCCTCCCTCCCTCCCTCCCTCCCTCTCTCTCTCTCTCTCTCTCTCTCTCTCTCTCTCTCTCTCTCTCTCTCTCTCTCTCTCTCTTTCTCTCTCTCCCTCCTATCCCCCATATATCTCTCCTGACTCCGTCCCTCTCCTCCTACTCTCTCTTCCTCTCCCCCCTCACTCTCTCCTTGTTTTTATCACTCCCACCT
>BOPN01001374.1:141842-144342 GCA_017312705.2 Penaeus japonicus
AGAGAGAGAGAGAGAGAGAGAGAGAGAGAGAGAGAGAGAGAGAGAGAGGTAGAGAGAGAGAGATAGATAGATAGAGAGAGAGAGAGAGAAAGAAATTGTCATAGAAAAATAAAAGGAGATAACAAATGCGGAAAATAAAAAAATGGAAAGAGAACAAAAGCACCATGAATATCGATCAAATGATTAGCAATAGCAATTATTATTTTAAATGAATGATGATTATAATGATAATAAAATCAATGATGATAACAATGATAGTCATAAGACGATGATAATCATCAGAATAGTGATGATAATAATAATAATAATAATAACAACAACAACAATGATAATAATCATTAGAATAGTAATAATAACAACAACAATGATAATAATCATTAGAATAGTAATAATGATAATAACAGCAACAACAATGATAATAATCATTAGAATAGTAATAATGATAATAACAGCAACAACAATGATAATAATCATTAGAATAGTAATAATGATAATAACAGCAACAACAATGATAATAATCATTAGAAAAGTAATAATAACAACAACGACAACAACCCTAATGATAACAATATAAGTGATAACAGCCACTAAGTGCTAGAAAAAGAAAGAACAAGCCAAACGGCCGGTTACCCTCACCGTCGTCTCGCACTTGGAGCCCGGCACGTAGCACAGCGCTTTCTCCAGCATTTCCTCGTCGCCGCAGAGAGTCGGGTAGAGACAAGCCCTGCAGTGGGACGCGAAAAGGAGTAAAAAGGAATGGCTAATTAAAACGGAAATAAAGGAGAGGAGAGGAAATCATCGTCGTTAAGCCTCTGGCGAAAAAGGGCGTTCGTAGAAGAGAAGTAGATTCATAAAAGGGGATAATGGATATAGGTTGATTGCGGAGGGGTGAATAAGCCAAATTGGATGTGGAGGGGGAAAAAAATTGGGGGTTTGGAAAGATGTTCGGTTTTCGGAGTATATTTCGGATTTTTTTTTTTTTTTTTTTTTTTTTTTTTGGGGGGGGGTAAATTGATAGAGGGAGAAAGATGAATGAATTCGTAATGAATTGGAGGGTAAAAAGAAGAGTAGACATGTAAGTAGAAATTAAAGATAATAAATCACTTCAGTGTTTGTTCTTAGATGTACTAAAAATGTTTGACAATCGACAGAACAACGGAAGATAATTAAACACATGATAAACAAAAAAGCTAACAAATGCGCAAGGCTTAAACGAAAACAAGCAAACATCTAAAAAATTATAAAGATTAGATCAAACACAAAAAAAGTAAACGAAGAAATCTACACTTGTATCCCGTAGACTTGCACCTGTAACCTTTCGTGTCAGTGGTAAGCTTTAAGTTCTGTTCTGGTGACCCTTCATTTTTATGACCTAATTTAACCTTCGGAAAATTAACCTGTGACCTCTTGTGGAGCATAAAATCTCACCTTTGAGGCAATTGCGGTCGTTCATCGTTTGAGGTTGTGATGTGGCGTGTATGTGTCACCCACTTCCTTCCCCTCCCCTCCTCCACCCCCTCCCCTCCCCCTCCCCCTTTTCACCACCCCCTCCCCGCCCCCACCCCCTTTTTACCACCCCCTCCCCTCCCCCTCCTCCTTTTCACCACCCCCTCCCCGCCCCCACCCCCTCCCCGCCCCCACCCCCTTTTCACCACCCCCTCCCCGCCCCCACCCACCTGTGCCTCCTCGCGGCGCAGGAGCGAGTGCAGGGCCCCCACGAAGCGCTCTCGTCGTACAGCAGCGAGGCCAGTGTGACGTCACTCGGGTCGTAGTTTTCGTCCTCCACGACTATGATGACGACCGCGGGTTCTTCTTCTTCTTCTTCTTCTTCTTCTTCCTCTTCTTCGTAGTCTGAGACGGGGATGATTTTCTGTGGGAAAGACGGAGAAAAAAATAGGAGGGTGAGTAAATAAATGGACGGAGTTGTATATGGAAAAGGGAAAAGAAAGAGATAGTAAAGGAGAATGATAAAGATGGCGAGGGAGGGAAACGTACACGGAAAAGAAGAGCAAAGGAAGGAAGGAATAACAGAGAAGGATTGCAAAGAAAAAACTATCAAACGCCTGGCTTTCCCGTGTCCCTAACCCCTCCTCTCACCCCCCCCCTCCTTCCCCTTACTCCTTCCTCTTTACTCTCGCCTTCTCCTCCTACCTACGCCATTCCTTATTCACATCTCCTAACCCACACACCCTCCTCCTTACCCAAAGCTCCTCCTCTTACCCACACCTCCTTCCCTTACTTCTATTTCATCCTCTTTGCCCACACCTATTAATTTCACCTACGCACCCTCCCCCTTACCTACGTCTTCACTTATCTGTACCACTCCCCCCTCCCCCCTCCCCTTTCCCCTTTCCCCATTCCTCTCCTTCCCCAAGCACCCTCATCTTACCCATATCACCTTACCCAATTCCCCTCCTCTTAAACCCCCAAACCCTAATCCTCTTCTCCAATCCCCCACCTCCTTACACTCTCCCCTCCTTACCCACACGCCCTCCTCTTT
>BOPN01001374.1:154342-156842 GCA_017312705.2 Penaeus japonicus
TCTGTTCTGTTTACTTTTCCCCTCTTTTTTTCCTTTTCCATTTTCTTTTTGTACCCTTTTCGCTTCGCTGTACTTTCGTTGCCTGTAGAAAAAAACTTTTTGTTTCCTCTCCCTTTTCCATCTCTTCTTTTTTCCGTTCTATTTTTTTCCCTTCCCTTCTTTTCTTCTATCTCTTAACTCTTCCCCTCCTCTTCTTTTGTATCTCTCCCTCCTCCTCTTCCTCCTCTCTCTTCCTTCTTTCCATCTCTTCTCTCTCCTCCTCTCTGTTTCCTACCCTTACTTCTCTTTTTTTCCGATTTCTCTTCTCTCTTATTTCCTCCCTTCTCTTCTTCTTTCCTTCCCCTTCTCTCCCCTTCACCGCTCTCTTGACCCTTCCTCCTCATCTGATCTCTCTGTTCCTTTCTATTTCCCTTCTTCTTCTATCCTCTCCCCTTCTTTTTCTCTTTTCCATTGTTCTTTCCTCCTCCCCTCTTCTTTCATCCTCTCTCTTTCTCCTCGTTCATCTCCACTTCATTCTCCCTTCTCTCCTCTTCTTTCTCCCTCCTCTCCCCTCCTCCTTTCTCTCTCCTCTCCTTCTTTCCTACCTCCTCTTTTTCCTTTCCCCTTCCCCCTTCTCTTTATTTACTCTCTACCTCTTTCCTTTCTCTTTTTACCTTCCTTTTCTCTTCTGTCCCTATTTTCCCTATTCCTTTCTCATCCTTCCTTTTCCTCCCTCCTGTCCCCTATTCCTCTATCCTTCCTTCTCTTCCTTTCTCCTCCTTCCTATTCATTCCTCTCCCTTTTTCCTCCCTCCTATCCCTTATTCCTCTCTCCTCCCTCCTCTCCCCTCTCCCTCCCTCTTCTTTTCTCCTCCTTCCTCTTCATTCGCGTTTTTTGTGCGACTCTCGGTCCGCCTCGTCTTATTTTATGGCGTTGACATTCGTTATCTATTCGTCGTCTTCTTCTGGTATGTCATTTTGCCATTTTTCTTTCTTTTTGGCTTTCATTCATTCTCTCGTCTTTTTTGTTGCCTATTCTTCTTTCTTTTGTGTCTTTCATTCTCCTGTCTTCTTTGTTATTTATTCTTCTTTCTTTTTGCTTTTCATTTTCCTTTCTTCTTTGCTACTTCTTTTTTTTTTGTCTTTCCTTCTTCTTTGCTTGTTTCCTTTTTTCTCATTACTTTCTTATTTAACTTCTAGTTTCCTTTCTTTGGCAGCTATTTTTTTACTTTCTCTTTCTCTGTCTCTTGCTCTCGCTAACACCCCCCTTGTCTCCATCTCTGTCTCTGTCTGTCTCCTCTTTTTGTTTGTTTGTCTATCTCTTCCCCCTACTTCTCTCTCTATCTCTATCGCCCTTTCTATTTCTCTCTCTCTCTCTTTCTTCCTCTCATTTTCTACCCTTTCTTTCTCTCTCTTCCTCCCCCTTTTCTACCTCTTTCGCTCCTCCTCTCTCTGTTTCCCTTTTACACCCTCCATCCTCATCTCTCTCTTAACCTTCTCTCTTTCTGCTCTTGAACTCTCTTTCACCCTTTCACACTCACGCCCCCACCCCCACCCCCCCTGTCATCAAAGAGCCTCTAGGCCTACGGGGAGCAAAGATTACGTCGCTGGTGAAGGGGGCGGGGTAGTAAGTAGGATGGGGAGGGGGGTTGAAAGGATGGGAGGGAGGGAGGGAGGGAGGGAGGGATGAAAGTTGGTGGAGAGGAGGGGGAGTGAGGGAAGGGGAGAAAGGAACAGTGGAGGAATGAGGGGAAAGGGGAGACGGAGTAGGTGATGAGAGGGAGTGGGGGAGAGGAGGGGGAGTGAGGGAAGGGGAGAAAGGAACAGTGGAGGAATGAGGGGAAAGGGGAGACGGAGTAGGTGATGAGAGGGAGTGGGGGAGAGGAGGGGGAGTGAGGGAAGGGGAGAAAGGAACAGTGGAGGAATGAGGGGAAAGGGGAGACGGAGTAGGTGATGGGAGGGGGTGAATGAAGGAAGGGGGAGTTAGGTCGAGGGGATAGATGGGGGATAGAAGAGGAAGAGTGTAGGGGAGTTGGGTATGGAAAAAAGAAGAGGTTGGTGTGGATGGGGGCGAAGAGGTCGAAGAGGTGGGGCAGGGGGTGGGGTGGAATGGGGGGGGGTGATGAGGGACTGAGGGATGGAAGAAGAAAAATGGAAGGATGGAAGGAGAGGGGGATACAAGGGGAGGGGGAGGGGGGGAGGGGCTAGAAGATGGAGGGTCTT
This sequence comes from Penaeus japonicus, assembly GCA_017312705.2. NCBI lineage: Eukaryota > Metazoa > Arthropoda > Malacostraca > Decapoda > Penaeidae > Penaeus > Penaeus japonicus. The sequence goes on from BOPN01001374.1 coordinate 156,544, forward strand.
TGGAAAGTTAATGTAATCACAAAGCCAAATATGATTTGATTTTCCTCTGATGTTTACTGCAACCGTGACGAAGCTGGCAGTGGTGACATTGATGAGGGTGATGATCCTGTGATGGTGATGATAATAAAGATCTTAGGAATATAATGATGGTGATGATGACGTCTTTGATATGATGCCGGTGATGATGATGATGATGATGGTTACTATTCTGTATGGTGATTGCTATAATGATGGTGATGACTGTTCTATTATAGTGATGATGATGGTGGTGCTGATGATGACTATTCTATGATGGTGAT
>BOPN01001374.1:181842-186842 GCA_017312705.2 Penaeus japonicus
ATATATACATATATATATATATATATATATATATATATATATATATATATATATATATATATATATTTATATATATATGTATGTATGTATGTATATATGTATAGATAGATAGATATGGTTATAATCAGAGCGAGAAAGTATTGATATTTAAAACTATTAAAGCGAAGGTCGACGCTCGATGGTTGAGCAACAGGTGCATGTGTGAATGTCTTTACACGTGTCTGTTTATGTACGTATGTTTGTACTTACATCCGTGTGACTATTTTTTTATGTGTGAGTTTTTGTATGCAGTTATGTGTACATGCGTTATAAAGTGTGTCTCATTTGATCAACAACAACAAAAATAACAGCAACAACAACAATAATAATAATTGTAGTAATAGTAATGATAGTAATAATGTCTTATTACTATTACCACAAGAACAATAACTACTACTATTACTAACTATGATAATAATGTTAATGATAACAATACCAATGGTAGTACTAACAGTAATACTGATAATGATAACAATGATAATATATATATATATATATATATATATATATATATATATATATGTATGTATATATAATATATATATATATATATATATATATATATATATATATATATATATATATATATATATATATGTATGTATATATAATATATATATATATATATATATATATATATATATATATATATATATATATATATATATACATATATACATATACACACACACACCCCTAGTCCCCATCCCCCCTCCCCCCTCCCACAGAAAACTGAAGTGACAGAAGAGCCTTTTCATATTAGTCTAAGAATCTTTTCTAGATCTTAAAGAAGAAGAGAAGAGGATAAAGGAGATGAATTGAGGGGAAGGGAGATAGGAGTAGGGAATGGGAAGAGAAGGAAAAGGAGAGACGAATGGGTGATAAGGGAGGGGAAGAGAGAGGAGTGGGAAGGAGGAGGAATGGTAGGAGTGGGAGGAGGGGAGAGGAGAGAGGATTAGGAGGTGTGGTAAAGAGGGAAGGAAAAAGGAAGAAGGGGAGATGGGAGTGTAAAGGATGAAGTAAAAGGGAAGGGGAGAAGAGAGAGAAAGGGAGGTAGAGGAGGCGCGGAGATGGGAGGGGTGAGGAGATGGGAGGATAGCGCGGGAAGGGAGAAGAAAAGGGAACGTGGAAGGAAAGAGGAGAGAGGAAAGAGAGAAGGGGGGAAGATGGGAAGGGAAAAGGGGGAGATGGGAGAGGAGGAGGAGGCGAGAGAGTGAGCGGAGGATAGCCGTAAGAGGGAGGGGAGGGGGAGATATTTCCGAAGGAGAGATGAAAGAAGGAGGAGAGAGTGGAGAGGAGGAGAGGAGGAGAGGAGGAGGGGTGAACGGATTTGAGAGGAGGGAAGAGGGAGAGGAGGGGAGGGAAGAAGGGGGGAGGGAGAGGATTTATAGGAGGAGCGAAGAGGGGGGAAAAAGTGGGGGAGAAGAGAAGGGGAGAGAGTGTGGCGGGAGGAGGGGAATGGGGGGGGGGGGGGGAACGGGGAGGAAGAGAAAGAGAAAGAGAAAGAGAGAGAATGAGAGAGAGAGAGAGAGAGAGAGAGAGAGAGAGAGAGAGAGAGAGAGAGAGAGAGAGAGAGAGAGAGAGAGAGAGAGAGAGAGACAGAGAGAGACAGAGAGAGAGAGAGAGAGAGAGAGAGAGAGAGAGAGAGAGAGAGAGAGAGAGAGAGAGAGAGAGAGAGAGAGAGAGAGAGAGAGAGAGAGAGAGAGAGAGAGAGAGAGAGAGAGAGAGAGAGAGAGAGAGAGAGAGAGAGAGAGAGAGAGAGAGAGAGAGAGAGAGAGAGAGAGAGAGAGAGAGAGAGAGAGAGAGAGAGAGAGAGAGAGAGAGAGAGAGAGAGAGAGAGAGAGAGAGAGAGAGAGAGAGAGATAGAGAGAGAGAGAGAGAAAGAGAGAGAGAGAGAGAGAGAAAGATAGATAAAGAGAGAGAGAGAAAGACAGAGAGAGAAAGAAAGAGAGAGAGAGAGAGAGAAAGAAAGAATGATAGATAGAGATAATTAGATATATAGATAGATAGATAGAGAGAGAGAGAGAGAGAGAGAGAGAAAGGGAGATAGATAGATAGACAGAGAGAGAGAGAGAGAACGGAAGAGTGAAAGAGGAACGGCCGGACGCAAAGAGAGAAAGAGGTCGGCCTGGACGGCAAAGCAGAAAGGGGAACACCACAGACAAGGGAACTCAGTGATTAGCGAGAGGATTACAGATCCCCTCATGAACTTCTCTGCCCGTGGACATGTACTCAGCGCTCTCCGCTTCATGTATTCTTGTGCACTTGTTGTACCTCGTTTGTGCACCCCAGATCATGGGGACACTTCGCTGCACTTTTTTTCACAATGGTACGTTTAAAACTAATTGTCGATTGGGTAAGAGGATTTCTCTCTCTCATTCTCTTTCTCTCTCTCTCGCTCTCTCTCTCGCTCTCTCTCCCCTCTCTTTCACTCACTCCATTCCCCTTCTACTCCCCTCTTCCTCTCCTTCCCTCTCTCATACTTTCTTCTCCTCTCCTTTTCTCCTTTCCAGAGACAAGTAAGCATCTTTCCCCTTTTCTTTTTTCCCATTCCAATATTTCATCAGAATGTGAAGCAATTAAAACCAGACAGTAGACGCATTATACATACTCACATATTCCTTGCTGCCGGAGATCGGATACTAGACTACTTTATGTTTTATAAACGTATTACTTTTTCATCTCTAATAGTACTGTGTGTTTATTAACACTTCCGTTGTCACTTTGTCTTCATCCCTTTATCTTTCATCGCTTTCTCCCGCTTTTTCTTTCTTTTTCTCTTTGTTGAATCACCTTTTTTCCCCTTTTAATCTCTCTTATATTATATTCTCTTCCTTTTCTTCTCTACTCTCTCTTTCACTTTCTCTCTACCTTCTCTTCCTCATTCAGCTCATATATTTCTCCTCCTCCTCCTCCTCTTCCTCTATCTCCTCCTCCTCCTCCTCCTAGTCCTTGACTTCATCCGTCTCCTTCTCTTCCCTCTTTCAGCTCCTCCTCCGTCTCCTCGTCCAGCACCTGTAGCGTCTGGACAGCTTCCTGTGAGGAGATGAGATGGAGGAATGAGAAGGCTAGGGAGGGGGAGGGTGACCTTGGAAGATGGGGAGGGGGGGGGGAGAGGAGGGAAGATCATATGTGTAATGGAAGGTTATCAGGATACCTCTCTGACCCTTCCTACCCTAGCCCTCCCCCTCCTCCTCCTCATCTTCTTCCTCTTCCCCCTCCTCCTCCTCCTCCTCCTCCTCTTCTTTTAGCTTCTCTTTCGTCTACTCTCCTCATTTTTATATTCCCTCTCTATTTATCCCTCTGTGCATATGTGCTTCAACAATCTATCTATCTATCTATTTTTCTTTCCTCACCCGAGGGGAGAGTGAGAAGCGGGATATAGGGAGAGGGAAGTGAGAGGGTTTAGTGGGAGGGGGAAGGGGGGATGAGGGGAGTGGGAGTGGAAGGGGGGACTTGGGGAGTGGGAAGGGGAAAGAGCGCATGGGTGGAGGGGAAAGGGAAGGGGGATGGGGATGTTGGGAAAGGGGAGGTGGAGAGGGAAAAGTGGGGTGGGGGATGTGGGATGAGGGAGTGGAAAGAAGGATGTGTGGAGGGGGAAGCGGGGAGGGAGAAAAGGGGAAGCCGGAGTAAGGAAGGGGAAGGGGGGAGGGGAACGTAAGGAGGCGGACGAAGAGGAGAGGAGGCAAGGGGGAGGGGAGTTGAAAGATGCGAAGGGGGGAGAGGACGAGAGGCAAAGAGCGGAAGGCACTCGGATTCAATTACCTCCACTTAAAGGTTAGAATTATTCAGATTGGCTTCTGATTGTCTGGATGTTATCTCGGGTTGCTCTTCCTCCCTTTGTGTTTTTACGAAGATTTATCCCTTGCCTTACTTCGCTTTGTCTCTGCGCGCTCGTCTGTCTGTCTGTCTGTCTGTCTATCTCTCTGGCCCTGTCTCTTTCTCTCTTTCTATCCCCCCCTCTCTCTCTTTCTTTCTCTCTATCTATCTATCTATCTAGATATATATGTGTATGTTTGTGTGTATATTTATACGTGTGTGTATGTATATGTTTATATGTGTATGCATGCGTGTGTGTGTATGTGTGTGTGTGTTTAAAACTTTTTATGTGTGTAAAACCTTTATTTGCCCTTTTACAATACTAATCCGATTTTTCCAAATTGTTGTCATCCTATATAAACATTTAAGAATTTGTCGATCTATCTACCTATCGTCTTCCTTTCATCCCTTGCACTTCATCCAGACGACGTATTATATATTCATGGAAGGCACTCGAAGCAGAATACAAGGGTGTGCAGACGACCCTTCAGATAGGCCTACGAGGAGCAAGCAGGGCCTTTAAGTAGGAGAGTGGAGAGTGGAAGAGGGATTTTCAATTCATCCTTCTCCAACTTTCTGGTGAAGTTGTTGCGGGTGATCTTTTTTTTTTTTTTTTTGTGAATGAAAAGGAAGGAACTGATCTCACGTCGATGTTAGTCATTCTGAGAAAGTCAACTCGAGATTATTTTCTCAGAAGTGACTACGTCCTCCAGGCCTAAGAATGTCCTTACCTCATAGTTCGCTTAATATACCCCCCCCCCCCCCCCCCACCCCCCACCCGCCACCCTCTACCTACCCCCCACGCCCCTCTATTCCCTCCACCCCCTCTATTCCCCCATTCCCCCATCTCCCTCACCTATTCCCCTATCCCCCCTCCCCTCTCCCCAAACCTATATACCATAACAAAGACAGAAATTCATTGGTTGACAATTTCGCAACCTCGCTTTTTATCTAGCGTTTTTTTTTTTTTTTTTTTTTTTTTTTTTTTTTTTTTGGTAGGCCTCACTCCCCCTCGATTGCTAAGGATTCCTGGTAGGCCTCTTTGGGGGGATGAGTTTAAAAGGGGAAGGAAGTGTGAGGAGGCGGAGGGAGACGAGAAGGAGATGTGAGGCACCTTTTTTTTCTATCTCTCTTTCTCTCAC
>BOPN01001374.1:204690-209690 GCA_017312705.2 Penaeus japonicus
CACACACACACACACATACATGTATATAACCAAAGAGAAAGAAAGAAAGAGAAATAGACAGATAGAGGGAGAGAGGGCTATAAACAGTCACACATACACACACAAACACACACACACACACACGAACACACACACACACACACGCACACGCCCACAAGTTAAGTGCAGTAGTGGAGCCTCGTGCATACAGCCTTTATGACCCCCCTCCCCCTCCCCCCCCCATCGCATCCTGCTCCGTTTCCTTCGTTATCCTTCGACATCGCCGGGGATCGATGTCCTTACGGTTAGAAGCTTCTCATCAAATGCCCTTGACTTACAGGTGATACGGGAGGGGGGGGGGGAGGGGCTATGGGGCAAAGGGGGGTGGGGGGGTAGAGAGGGATGAAAGAGGAACAGGTGGGAGGGGAAGGAAGGAGAGAAGGGGGGGGGGGAGGGGAGGGTCTGAAGGGAAGATGAGGAGGGAGGGAGGGAGGGAGGGAGGGAGGGAGGGAGGGAGAGAGGGAGGGAAGGAGGGAGGGAGGAAGGGGAAGAGTAGGAAGGAGGGAGGAGGAAGGAGGAGCGATGGGGAAGAGTTAGAAGGATGGAAGAGCAAGGGGGAAGGAAAGCGGTAGGAGGGAGGAAGAGGACAAAAGTGAAGGGGAAAGAGGAAGGGATGAACAAGGAGGGGGGAAGAGGAAGAAGAGGGAGAAGAAAGGAAGATGTAGAAGAAGGGGAAAGGAAGAGAGGAGGAGAATGAAAGGGGGGAAGGGGGGAAGGGGGGGGGGGGTGGATTTAGAGGCCTTAAAAGAAGAGGCAATTTAATAAAGGAATATCAGGTCCTCATATGTACTTTATCTCCTCCCCTCTCCATCCCCTACCCCCTACCCCTCACCTTCACCTCTTCCCATTTCTATACTTCTCTTTCTCTTCCATCTTTTCTTTCTCCCTTTCTCTCCTTTTTTTCTTCTTATTCAGTTTTCATTTTATTCTTCTTTTCACTTCTTCTTCATTTTCCCCTTTCCCCTTTTTCTGTTTGCGTCCAGCATAATTATTTTTCTGGCTTTTATTCTCTTCTGTACTCGCTCTCTTTCTCTCTCTCTCTCTCAGTCCTTCTTCCTCTCCTCTATCTCTTTCTCTCTATTACTCTCTCTCTTCTTGTGTATCCATTTCTCTTTCTCTCTTCCTCTCCCCTCTTTCTCACTAACTGGCCGCTGAAAGCTTCTCTCTCTCTCTCTCTCTCTCTCTCTCTCTCTCTCTCTCTCTCTCTCTCTCCCCTTACTCCTTGCTCTTCCTCCTCCCCCTCCCACTTCAACATCAAACCCCTTAAAGGATCCTAATACAAATTAAAGGGCAAGAGAGGGAGGGGAGGGGGGTGTCAAGGACTAAGGGGAAAAGGAGGGGGGAGGGGGAGGGAGAAGAGACTCGGAGGATAAAGGAAGAAGGGGGAGGAAGAGGGTAAGGAAGGGAGGAGAGGAGAAAAGGGGGAAGGAAGGGAGGGAGAAAGGGTCGGAGGATAAAGGAGGGAGCGGGGCGGGGGGGGGGGGGGCACAAGAAGGGGAAATGAGGGCAAAGAACTCATCGAAAGGTATAGACTCACTTCAGAAAGGTTAATGACCATTGTAAGGTCAGAGGCCTTTTGGGAATTGACTATAGGGCGACGGATGGAGTGGGTAGGGATAGAGAGGATGGAAGTGAGGGGGGGAGGGGGTAAGGGGCGAGGGAGGGTAAAAGGGGGAGAGGGGATTGGAATACTTCTCTCCCCCCCTACCCCCACCCCACCCCTTATGCACTTTCCACTCCTCCTCCTTATCCCCTTTTCCCTTTCCCTCCCCCTCCCTTCCCCTTATTATCCTTTATCCTCTACTCTCGTGTGTCCTCATCCCCTCCCCCCTTCCCTTCTCCTTTTCCTCTTCCCTAATCCCTTCCTCCCCTCTTCCCTTCCCCATTCCTCTCTCCCCCCTTCTCCCCGTCTTCATCTCCCTCTTCACCATCTCTCTGGCCCCCCCCCCTTCTTCCCGTCCTCATCTCCCTCTTCCCCCCCTCTTTTCCTCCCCTTCCTCTCTCCGTTGTTTCATCTCATATTAAGGAGCAAGGAAGGTCAAATAAGCTTTAAAGATAATTGATGAAATAGCACACGGGAGAGAAGGATGCAGTGTACTTGGAGAGTAATGGTTTTCTTAGGCTATATTAGATGTTCTTATTATATATATTTTTTTCCTGTTTTCTCTTCATTCTCTTGTTTATTGTTTTATTTTCGCCTTCCTTCCTTCCTACTTTGAAAGAGAGAGAGAGAAAGAGAGAGAGAGAGAGAGAGAGAGAGAGAGAGAGAGAGAGAGAGAGAGAGAGAGAGAGAGAGAGAGAGAGAGAGAGAGAGAGAGAGAGAGAGAGAGAGAGAGAGAGAGAGAGAGAGAGAGAGAGAGAGAGAGAAAAAGAGTGAGAGAGAAACAAAAGGAGAAGAAAGAACAACAGACAAACAGAAATATCGAAATAACCAAATACAACAAACCCACCACACACACACACATACACACACACACACACAAAGAAAAACAAGAACAAGAACCAGAAACGGAATTACCAGTCTCGATATGATTACAGCAGAGGAACAGCAGGTCATCCCAATCCCCAATCTAGGGAGACCAACGGCAACCTTTTGATTCATTTTGGCGGGAAATCAGGCGTGTGCTGGAGTCCCGGATGAAGGAAGGCGGGAAAGGGAAGGTCGTTTTGACGTTTTTTCCGTCTTTTTATCTCTCCTTTTTCCTCTCCCTCTCTCCCTCTCTCTTTTCATCTCTCTTTTGTCTTGTCTTGACCTTCGGAGGATGGATTTGAAAGGGAAAATTGGGAAAGGGGGAAGTGGGGAGGAAGAAATTGGGTAGGAAAGAGCGAAGAGACAAGGGAAAGGATGATGGGAGAGAGGAGGAGGAGGAGGAGGAGGAGGAGGAAGGGAGAACAGTGATGATGGAGGAGGAGGAGGAGAAAAATACGCAGATGGAGGAAGGGCGTGAAGGAGGAGAAAGAAAAGGAGAGGCGAAGAGGAGGAAGAGGAGGAGGAGAAGAAGGAGGAGAAGAAGGAAGAGGAGGAGAAGAAGAAGGAGGAGGAGGAAGAAGAGGAGAAGGAGGAGGAAAAAAGAGGAGAAGGAGGAGGAAGAGGAGGAAGAGAAGAAGAGGAGAATGAGGAGGAGGAAGAAGAGGAGAAGGAGGAGGAGGAGAAGGAAGAGGAAAGAGGAGGAGGAGGAAGAGGAGAAGGAGGAGAAGGAGGAAGAAGAGGAAGAAGGAGGAAGAGGAGGAGGAAGAAGAGGAAAAGGAGGAGGAAGAAGAGGAGAAGTAGGAGGAGGAGTAGAGGAGGAGGATTCATACCGCTTTCATGACCGGAAATGTGCCATAAGTTCAAATAAAACGAGACGAGAGAGAGAGATTTTACAACATCCGATACTTTTTTCCTTCAACCCTTTTCTTTTATTTCCCTTAAAGAAATTGCTAGTTTTACTCTCCTCCGTAGCGGTAGGTTAACACGCACTTTTATTTCATTTTGGCATAATAGGAGACGATAACTCCCGGGGGAAATGTTTTTTTTTTTTTTTTTTTTTTTTTGCTTGCTGTTTTGTTTTTTTTTTTTTTGTTTTGTTTTTGTTTTTCTCCTTTTTTAGTCGTATCCTTCTTTTTTGTGTGTGCGTTGTTTTTGTTCTTCTTTTAAGATCTTTTGTCTCCTCCTTCTGTCCCTCTCTCTACCACCTTTCTTCCTCCCTCTTTCTCTTTATCTCTCGGTCAACCCCCTCTCTTTTTCTTTCTCTTTCCGCTGACATTCATCTTTTTATTCTCCACTTCTTTCCTTGCTATCTTTACCCCCCCCCCTCCCTCCCTCATCACTTTCATTTTCCTTCTCCCTACGCCCTCCCCCTTCTCTCTCTTTCCTTCCTCCTCCCATCTCTCTCTCTCTCTTCTCACCTTGTTCCCTCTCACACTTTCTCTCTTTTTCTTCGCGTTCTCTCTTTCATTCCCTCTTTATTTCCTCATCTCCCTCCAACCCCACTCTCTCTTTCGCCCTCCATCCCTCTTTCTCTCTCTCTCTCTCTCTCTCACCCCTCTCTCTTTCTCCGCCCCCCACTCTCTTTCTCTTCCCCCATCCCCCTCTTTTCCGCTCTCTGTCCTTCACCCTCCCTCTTTCTCTCTCTCCCTCCACCCATTTTTTTTTCTCTGTCTCTCTTTCTTTCCCCCTCCCTCCCCGTCTCTCTCTTTTTCTCTCTGCCTCCACCCCCTTCTCTCTGTCTCTCTTTCTTTCCCCCTCCCTCCCCGTCTCTCTCTTTTTCTCTCTGCCTCCACCCCCTTCTCTCTGTCTCTCTTCCACCCTCCCTCTCCCTCCCCCTCCCACTCCCTTCACCTCCACCCCCCCCTCCTCATACTCACTCTCCAAATATCAAAGACTGCTGCATCATCTCACGGCGTGTGGAACGAGGACGGAAGAGGAAAAAAAGTGAGAAATATTAAAGACAGTCAGGAAAAGAAAAGAAAAGAAAAGAAAAGAAAAAAAGAAAAAAGAAAAAGAAAAAATAAATAGAAAGAAAGAAAGAAAGAAAGAAAAAAGAAAAAAGAATAAAAGAAAAAAGAAAGAAAGAAAAATATATACATACATGCACAGATATAACAGCGCTGGGGGGGGGGGGGGGTCCTTCATACCATTTTTTTTTTCGGTATTTGTTATATAACTGTGTGATTTACTGCATTTGTTTCTTTGTGTGTGTGTGTATGGGTTGATGTGACTGGATGTCTCTCTTTTTCTCTTCTTTTATCTATTTCTCTCTCCCTCTCTTACCACTCCTCACTCCCTTAACCTCTTTCTCTTTCTCCCACCTGTTTCTCCAGACTCTCTCTCCCTCGCTCATCCCTCCCCCCACCTCCTTCTTCTCCCCCCCCCCCCCATCTATCTCCCTCTTTAAGAAATCAAACCTTCTTCAGAAAGTTAGTGATATGTATGTTACGTGGGGGCGAGGGGGGGGGGGGTTAGGGGGGGAGAGATGCAA
>BOPN01001374.1:229690-234690 GCA_017312705.2 Penaeus japonicus
ATCCTGATTCAAAGCGAGTGACGATCACCCCAAGAAGTCTGAAGGAGATGAAGAGGCCTCCTTGTCCGGAATCTTCAAGGCAGTCTCGGGAGGCCCCAGAGTCCTTCAGTGACACGCGAGGAGGAGGCGGCGAAGAGGGGTCCCGTGACGCTCGGGCGGCGGCTTCAAAGGCGCAGCCGATGCCGCTTCGGTTCCTTCTTTTGTTGGGATGGCCCTTCGAGGTGGCCGGCAGTGTTGCGCCGGGTTTAGTTGCTAATGAGGTAATCATGAAAATAGATTATGGGCACATAGACGCATAGGGGTATGCACGCATACACGCACAAACATGCGCGTCCGCGTGTACACACACACACACACACAGACCGAAATAGATAGAAAAAATGAGAGAGAGAGAGAGAGAAAGAGAGACAGACAGACAGACAGACAGACAGATAGATAGAGAGAGAGATAGAGAGAGAGAGAGACAGAAATAGAGAGGAAAATTCTTCAGCATCATCAACTCAACTGTTGTCTGAAGCGGTTTAGTATCTTTGATGTGCTCTCCGCCCCTCTCTCTTCCTCTTCATCGTCCATTTTTTATAATCTCTCTCCTTCTATTCCCTTACACTTAATGTCACTAAGTGGTATTGGCCCCTGTGGGTGATCCAGCCCTCATCTACTAGGTGTCCTCTTAGCTCTGGCAGAGGGGAAGACGGGAGAGAGGAGAGGAGAGAGGGGAGAGGGGAGAGGGGGAGCGGAGAGGGCGAAGGGAGAGAGGAGAGGAGGAAGGGCGAGGGGAGAGAGGAGAGGAGGAAGGGAGAAGGGAGAGAGGAAGGGGAGAGAGGAAGGGGAGAGGGAGGGAAAGGAGAAGGGAGAAGGGGAGGGGGAGGGGAGAGAGGAAGGGGAAAGGGGAAGGGAGAGGGGGGGAGAAGGGGAGGGGAAAGGGAGTGGTGGAGAGGGAGGGAGGAGGGAGGAGAGAGAGGAAGGGGAGAGGGGAAGGGAGAAGGGGAGGGGAAAGGGAGTGGGGAGAGGGAGGGGAAGGGAGAGGGGAGGGGGAAGGGGGATAAGAGGTCTCGGATCTGTTTCTCACTCTTTTTGTCTTTTTGGGTTTGTCTCTCTATATCTCCGTTTCTCAGTCTCTCTCTCGTTCTCTACTCTCTTTTTTTTGCTTTTAGTTTGTTTTTGTCTGAATATTTGTCTGTGCCTATCTCTTTCTATCATCAAATCTTCCTTCCTTCTCTCCCTCTTTCTGAATCACTATCGATCTATCTGTATCTCTATCTCTGTATCTATCTACCCGATCTCGCTCTCTCTCAATCTCTATCTACCCGATCTCTCTCTATCTCTGTATCTATCTACACGATCTCTCTCTCTCTCTCTCTCTCTCTCTCTCTCTCTCTCTCTCTCCCTCCCTCCCTCCCTCCCCCCCCCCCCCCCTCTCTCTGTGTCTCTATCAATCCGATTTATCTTCGTCTCTTTCTTTTTCACGCTCTCACTCACCCAATACGTCCCCTAGCCTCTTTCCCTCGCGCTCATCCTCTCTCGCTCTCTTTCTCAAAGCCGGAAGTCCTGTATGTTTAGTCGTTTAGTCGAAGAGCGAGGCAGAAAGGGGGGGGGGGGGGAGATGGGGGTTGTGGGGGTGCGAGGCATAGGGGGGAAGGAGAGGGTAAGAGGGCAGAAGGGGGGAGGAGAAGATGGGGGGCATAGGGGGGAGGCGAAGATGGGGGGCATAGGGGGGAGGAGAAGATGGGGGTAGAGGGGGAAGGAGAGGATGGGGGCATAGAGGGATAGGGAGGATGAAGGGGAGTGGGGGGGGGGGATTAGAAGGCGCTAGAGAAAAGGGAAAACTCGACTCACTGACTGATAGAGCAGGTCTTTGATGTCGCTGATTTCCGTAACTTCTCACTCTTGAGAGAAGGAGGGGGAGGGGGCGGGGGTATAGAGAGAGAATGAGAGATGGTGGGATGGGAAGGAACGGGGAGAGAGGGGGATAAGGAGATAAATAGATAGAGAGAGAGAGTGAGAGAGAATGAGAGAGAGAGAGAGAGAGAGAGAGAGAGAGAGAGAGAGAGAGAGAGAGAGAGAGAGAGAGAGAGAGAGAGAGAGAGAGAGAGAGAGAGAGAGAGAGAGGTGCACACGAAGAGGGAAAAGAGTAAAGGAGGAGACTCAAGCATGAACAAGGGAACAAAGGAGAGAAGGAGGATAAAGAGAGAGAGAAGGAGAGAAGGAGGATAAAGAGAGAGAGGGAGATGATGAGAGAAGGAGGATAAAGAGAGAGGGAAGAGAAGGATAAAAAAAAAGAGAAGAGGAGAGAAGGAGGATAAAAAGAGAAATAAAAAGAGAAGGAGGATAAAGAGAGAGAGGAGGGGAAAAGGGAATAAGAAAAGGGGAAGAGGGGAAAATGAGGGGAAAGGCAACATCGAAGAGCGAGCGCCTCTCTTGACAATGGTGGCGTCTGCTCTTCTAGTCCGCTTAACCTTCAAGTGTCTCGACAACAGGGGAGGAGGGAGGGGGGGAGCGAAAGGAGGGAGGGAGGGGTGAAAGGTGGGAGGGAGGGAGGGGTGAAAGGTGGGAGGGAGGGGGGATGAAAGGAGGGAGGGGGGATGAGAGGAGGGAGGGGGGGTGAAAGGTGGAAGGGAGGGGGGGTGAAAGGAGGGAGGGAGGGGGGTGAAAGGAGGGAGGGGAAAAAGGGGGCTGGGAAGGAGAGGAGGGAGGGAGGAAATAAAAGAGGGGGGTAGAGGAGAAGGGCGGGAGGGTGGGAGGATGGATGGGTGGATGGATGGGTGGATGGATGGATGGATGGATGGATGGAATGGTGGATGGATGGATGGGTGATTGGGTGGGTAGGTGGATGGATGGATGAGTGGATGGATGGATGGATGGATGGATGGATGGATGGATGGATGGATGGATGGATGGATGGATAGATAGATAGATAGGTAGATGGATGGACGGATGGATGGATGGATAGATGGTTGGATGGATGGATGGAGGACGATGAATGGAAAGGGGAATGGGAAGTAGACCGGCAAGTGGAAAGGAGGAGGAGGAGGAGGAAGAGAAGAAGGGGAGGAGGAGGAGTAGGAATAGGAGTAGGAGTAGTAGAAGTAAGAGTAGTAGTAGTAGTAGTAGTATTAGGAGGAGGAGAAGGGGAAAGAGAGGAAAGAAGAGCAGGGGGAAGAGGAAGAGGAGTAGAAGGAAGAAGAAGAAGAGGAAGAAAAAAAACGGAAGAGAAGGAAGAGGAAGAAGAGAAGGAGAACACATAGAAAGAAGAAGAGATAAAGAAGGAATAGGAGGAAGAAGAGGGAGAAAAGATAACTGTCCTTTGATCCTCAGTCTTGGAGGCCAATTAGAAGAGGAGGAAGGGGGAGGGATGAAGGGGGATGGGATAGGGGAGGGGGGGGGGCGGAAATGGGTCGAGAAAGGGGAAAAATAAAGGTAGGATTTCCGTGATGATCGAAGAACATACTTCTCAAGGTGAATGCCTATTGAACTACAGAGAGAGAGAGAGAGAGAGAGAGAGAGAGAGAGAGAGAGAGAGAGAGAGAGAGAGAGAGAGAGAGAGAGAGAGAGAAGAATCGATAGACAGAGAGACAAAAAGCCTCTTGGGACGAAGATGCTGATGACAGATCCATATCAGAGAAACCATGATATTATGACAATAGTGTATCCACATCCGTCAAAATATAAAGAGAGAAAGAGAGAGAGAGAGAGAGAGAGAGAGAGAGAGAGAGAGAGAGAGAGAGAGAGAGAGAGAGAGAGAGAGAGAGAGAGAGAAAGAGAGAGAGAGAGAAAGAGAGAGAGAGGCAGAGGCAGAGAGAGAGATCCAGCGAGAGAGAGAGAGAGAGAGAGAGAGAGAGAGAGAGAGAGAGAGAGAGAGAGAGAGAAAGAGAAAGAAAAAGAGAGAGAGAGATTCAGCGAGAAAGAGAGAGAGATAGAAAGAGAGAGAGAGAGAGAGAGAGAGAGAGAGAGAGAGAGAGAGAGAGAGAGAGAGAGAGAGAGAGAGAGAGAGAGAGAGAGAGAGAGAGAGAGAGAGAGAGAGAGAGAGAGAGAGAGAGAGAGAGAGAGAGAAAGAGAAGAGAAAAGAGAAAGAAGAGAAGAGAAAAGAAAGAGAGATTCAGCGAGAAGAGATAGAAAAGACACACACACACACACACACACACGCAAGCACACAGATAATACCTACCTCACTTCCTCTTGGAAAGGGCATGGCGGAAAAGATGGAGAAAATTATTAGGAAGAGAGAGGGAGAGAGAGAGAGAGAGAGAGAGAGAGAGAGAGAGAGAGAGAGAGAGAGAGAGAGAGAGAGAGAGAGAGAGAGAAATAGGGAGAGAAAGAGATAACGACGGAGTTAATGAGTCAACATAATTTGTGAAGCTTTTCTCACAGACTGTAGCATCTCTCTAAAATAAAATCTCAAGAACCCAACTATAAGTATTTCGAGAACCATCAACACCTATTACTTCTACTACCACTCTTACTGTTACACTACTAATACCGTTAATTCTACAGAAACTGCAGCTTGAAGTGGTTTTATTAGTACTAGTACCTCTTGTACTATAACTATACCTATAACCATACAATTGCGATAACTATCAATATTATTACTAGCACTACTACTTCTTACCACCATTACAATTACAACACCAATATTACAACAAATGGTACTTTTTTCTTATACTAGTTCAACTACTACTGCTATCACCACTACCACCATCATCACGCTTACTGCACCGCCATTACTAAAATTAAGAAGAACGTGTGGCACTGGCACTTCATGACGGATTGCACCTCGAAAGGCACTTGTCTGTCACCCTCATCGCCCCCGGCATAACAGAGTGGCCGGGGAATCTTCACGCTCTGTTGGCCCACGTGGGTTTGTTTACACGAGTCAGCTGGTCGAGGTTGCGCGTGTGTTTGCTTACTTTTTCCCACACCTTTTTTTCTCTTTTCTTTGGTTCCGGTCTAGATTTTCTTGTGTATTAGTCACCTCTTTTGCATTTGTTTGTTTGTTTGTTTGT
>BOPN01001374.1:247190-254690 GCA_017312705.2 Penaeus japonicus
AATGTCTTATTTTTTTTAGCAGCAAACAATTGCACACTGAGGACGTAAACAATGTTTTGTTATGCATTTCAGCTTCATGCAATCTGAATAATCTGTTCTTTTTTTTTCGTGTTCTATCTTTCCTTTTCTTAGGCTTCCCTAGTCTTTATTTTCTATTTGTTGACGCCTTTTATTTGTACTTTTACCTCCTTTTTTTTCGTTCCCTTTGTTATTACCTTCCATTGCCCTATTCTTTCCTTCCCCCATTCCCCCTTTATTGAACTGCCTTTTGACCGGGATCTTGGCTTGCTTTTAACCTATATATGAACCTGTTTTGTTACCTACTTTTTGTTTCGTAGTTATCTTTTATTTTCCTCGTTCTTCCTTCTTCCCCTTTCATATCATTGTAGGCTTTTATTCATTATAAGTATCATTTGTGTTTTTCCGTATCATTATTGCTATCATTATTGTTACTATCATTACTGTTATGATTATTATTACTATCATTATTGTTATTATCTTTATTTTCATTACTATTATCATTCGTAGTAGCTGTATCATTATCATCATCATTCTTCTTATTATTATTATCACCATCATTGTGTTACTATCATAATGATACATAATCGCGTAGAACAAGGTGTGAATATAATAATTTATTATGACTATCACGCTATAAACACAAGAGACAAACCACAACAACAAAACAAATGCAAAAAAAAAAGAAAAAAAAAGAAGAAAAAAAAGAATGATGATAATAATAATAATAATAATTATAATAATAAAAAAATACAAACAAGCAAAAAACTCCTCTGGCCACCCTCTGGCCTTGATGAAATACGAAAGGGAATTGGAATAAGGGAATAGAAATAGAGAATAAAGAGAAAAGGAATGACGCAATACACAGAAGACAGAGAGGGATGATGGCAAGTCAGTGCTCTGTACCCAAAATTTTCGTCAATAATTATGCTAGCTTAATTGCTCAGTTTTATGTTCGGGATATTGCATGCAAGACAGGCGTTGCAGGGACCCCATTTGCAATGTGACTTTGTTTTGTTGTTGTTCCTGTTTTTCTTGCTTTTTGTCTGTTTGTTTCAAAATGATAATGCTGATAGCAATAATAATATCAACAACAATGATAAGGATTATAATGGTAATGATAGCTATGTTAGTAATGGTAATGACAATGACAATAAAATGATTATTATAACTATAATGATAGTGATGATAATGACGATAGATATTATAATTATGATGATGATATCCATAATGATAATAATAATATGATGATGATGAAGGCGATAATAATGATGATAATGATGATGATGAAGATGATGACGATGTTGATGATAACTATGGATACGTACCGGTACGATGATGGTGATGCTAATGCTGCTGATGATAATGATGATAATGCTGATGATGATAAGGATAATTCTGAAAATGAATATATTGATTTGATAGTACTATCAATAATGGTAATGATGAGGAAAACATTAAAAATGTTAATGAAGCTAGTAAGAAATGTTTATTAGATGGTAACGATGATAATGATAGTAATACTAGTAATTCTTTTCGTAATACTGCTCCCTGTAACAATAATGATAATAGTGATAGTAATGATAAAGATGGTAGCAATAGTGATGATGATAACTACAGCAATAAGCAATGAGGATAATATGAATAATAATGAAAATCATAATCATATTATATCATATGATAACATCTAGGGAATGATATACATAACAACAAGTGAATATCATTTTTTTTAAATGAAAAAAACAACAAAAGCAACAAAAATGCCCTCTAAATCTCCATTGTGTTCGTATTCCTGAAAGCAACTCCTCATTACTGTCTCTCCCTCCCTCCCCCCTCCATCCTCCCCTTCTTCCTCATTTCGCTTCCTCTCTTCTTTCCTGCGTCGCCCCCTTTCCCTTCTGCCACAGCCTCCGAAAGGCAAGGGACGCGTTACGGCGTGTGGGTATTCAATATCCGAAGCCAAGGCCGCGGCGAAACGGACACTTTCTCCGTGTCACTTATCTGGCCTGTTTTTCCCGCTATTTTTTTTTCTTACTCATTCTTTTTCACTATTTTCTATTTATTTATCTATCTATCAATTGTGAATATATAACCCTGTTTATAGCTGCTTTTCACCCTTATTGATATTTATCTTTGATATCATGACCAGCATCAAGTTATTAAGATCATCATCTATGTTATTATTGTAATAAAACAATATATATACATTATCATCGTTGTTATCTATTATCAATAATATTATTACTGTTATCAGAATCATTTATATCACTATTATTACTTCTATCAGATCATCATAATCATAACAATTGTAAATGCTTCTATCATAATTATCAAGGGGGTTGATATTGTTATTATTTCTATCATTACCCCCCCCCCCCCACCTCTTCTTCATTCTCTCTAACTAAACAAAAGAGAAAAGACGCTTCAACGAATTCGTAATATACCCATTATGTTCATTTCAACATGGACGTCACACTACGAACTCGAAACACTCATATTGAATTATATAAAAGAAAGAAAGAAAGAAAAGGAAAAAGGGAGAATTAAAAATAGAAGAAAGAAAGAAGGATAGATGAATAAATGATGAGATATGTACATTAAACTCAAAAATCTTGACCGGATAATTGACACCAACTTATTTTTGTCACCATAGATTGAGTCACAATAAAATCCATTTTATAAATTTAGAATCATTTATTGGGTAGTTTTGAACAGTTTGGGAATTTGATTTAAAGGGGAAGGGGGAAGAAAGGGAGAGAAAACGAAATTTGAAGAAACGTCGCATTATTTTTTATTGTTATTATTCACAGTTCTCCCCCCATTTTTTTTTTTTTTTTTTTTTTTTTTTTTTTTTTTTTTAAGAAGGAAGGGGGCGTGGAGGTGAAATGTCGTATTTGGCTTTTATTGACGAAGCTCGAATAGTCTGGAAAGTAGGTCCAGGAAAGGTTTAAAGAGAAAAGAGAAAGATGAATGAGGAAACATGATTGACTTTGTGTGTTGAGTATATTTACACATGGCCTAAACACACACACATATACACGTAAACAGACATACACACACTCACGCACATACACACCCAAACACACACACACACACAATATAATACACATATCTACCTCACACGGTGAATGAGAAGTTTTTGAATAATTTTCACTTTGCAACATAAAACAAATCCTTGACATATTCCATATATCCAAACTGCAAATAGTTATTCATTGATTATATTTGTGGTATTATTGAATAAACTAAATATCAAGAAGGATGACCGATATTTCAAAAATAAAAATCATCATTAATTTCCAAACTGTTTTCCATCTATGCTATACATTTTTTAAAAATTCTCTAAGTCAGTTGTTATCCCTTTATTTCCCTTCACTTTCTCTCTCCATCGTTTTCCTAATAGGAGCGTTCGATTCCACTGTGCCTAAGACATTGATTACTGAAGGTATTCATATAACGTAGATATAGCTTGTTTTTTTAAATAGGGATCTTTATCTCAAAAAGGCCGTAGCAGAGAAACAAAAGAAGGAGGGGGGAAGGGATAAGAGAGAAAAAAAAGGATGAAAAGTAAGCTAGTAATATTTCACAGTGAGAATAACGGGTAGAGACAAGAAAGGGCGATATATGGACAAGAAAAAATACGACCGTCAGTTAACTTGACAGGGAAAAAATTGACCCGACGCCCGAAAACGCTTATTCTCACCTTCAGTACCGATTTTCCTTTAATATCTTTCCTATTATTCATTCTCTCTCTCTTTTCTCTATCCTTTAAAAAGATTATATGATTAACAAAACAGACGTTAGAACCCTTTCCCCTTCTTCCCCTTATAAAGTGGTCAAAAAGGAGGGAAGGGGAGAAAAAAATTAAAACAAAGGCGTAATCCTCGCGAGTTACTCCTTCAAACAAAGCATCAGTCAATAGAAAACGGGATAGGCAGTCAGCTGTGACGTCACCCCGTAGCGAAGCAGGTGTGAAGGGAGAGAAGTAAATAAAAGACCGGGGAATGAAGGAAGGGGGAGTGAAACTGCTAGGATTAAGGGCTGATAAAACAAAGGGGTAGAGGGTGAAGGGGGTATAATGCGGGGAGAATAAAGAATCTCCGAAGAGCGAGGAGAGAAGGAGGGTGGAGCGGGTGTTGGGTGGGGAAGGGGGGTAGGGAGGGAGGGTTAGCGCTTCAATTCTGACTCGTTCAAAGACTTGTTGGAAAGTCGAGAAACAAGAGAGAATAAGATGATTGATGGGAAAATTAGGAAATGCGAAATTAATGATTAGAATTATACTCTTAGTGGTAGATTAAACAAGGAAGGGTTTCTCTCCCTTTTCTGCATTTATTGCTTCCCCCTCGTTCCCCTTACCTCTCTCTCTCTCTCTCTGTCTCTCTCTCTCTGTCTCTCTTTCTCTCTCTCCCTCTCTCTCTCTCTCTCTCTGTCTCTCTCTCTCTCTGTCTCTTTCTCTCTCTCCCTGTCTCTCTCTCTCTCTCTCTCTCTCTCTCTCTCTCTCTCTCTCTCTCTCTCTCTCTCTGTCTTCTCTCTCTCTCCCCCCTCTCTCTTTCTCTCTGTCTCTTTCTCTCTCTCTCCCTCTCTCTCTGTCTCTCCCTCTCTCTCTCTCTCTCTCTCTCTCTCTCTTTCTCTCTCCCCCCCTCTCTCTCAATTTCTCTTTTGTCTATCTCTTTCTCGCCATCTATTTGTCAGTCCCTCTTTCTTACTTGTCCATCATTCACTCATCATAGCCAATATATATTTTTATATAACTTTATCTTTTCTATATCTTTATCTATCTCACTTCCTCTTTATCTACCCTACTCTACGCCTCTCATAATCGTCTAATACCTTCTTTTTGGACAAAGTTTCAACGAAAGTACTTTGGCCTTTAGATGAAATGGCGCTGTAGAGAGTGTAATGAAAACTTTGGGAAAAGTGTTTACTTGGACACATTTCGCGCAAAAATAGAATCAAAATGTCTCCATTTGTAAGCACTGGCGCCTCTCTCTTTTCCCCTCTCGTCTTTCTCGCCTCCTCCTCCTCCTCCTCCCCCCTCCCCATTTTTCTTTTTTTTCTTTTTTTTTCTTTTTATGGTGGGGTGTGTGTGTTTTGGGGGGGGAGGGGGAAGGATAGTTTCTTTCTATGATTTTTTTTTCTCCTTTTTTTATTTCCTTCTCCCTATCCCTTTTCCATTACGTTCCGACGTCCTTCTCTTTCTTTCCGTCCATCCTTCTTCCCTTCCACTTCCTCGCACCCCTCCCCACTCCCTCTCCCCCTCCATCCCATAGCACCTCCCCTCCTACCCCGCCCCCTTACGCCCTAATATATAAGAGCCAAGAGTTCTTCATATAACCTTGTGTTTGCGTGCTCTAAGCAAGGTGCCACCTCATCCCCGGGCAAGGAGGTGCCATTTACGGGCACTCCGGGGGCCGCTGGTGGTTACTGGGGTAGTTTTGTAGTTGCGGAAGACTTGAGTGGTCTCCGAAATTGAAATAGGCCGGGGGCGGGGGTGATGAGGGGGAAGAGAAGGAGGGAGAGAGGAAGGAAGGAAGGAAGGTCCTCTTCCTTTTCCCCTCTTCTTTCATGTCTTTTTTCTCTTTATCCTTTTCCCCTTTTTTCCTTTTTTTCCTTTTTTCTATCCCCATTCTCTTTTTCTTTACCTTTTCCTATGTTCAGTTTCTAAACGTCTCTCCACATGGGTTCATTTTTCCATTTTCATTTTTGTTCCTTTTTTTCACCACCTTTATTTCTTCGTCTTTTAACTCTTTCCTCTTTCATTTCTTTTCCGCGCGTCTTTCCACTCTCTTATATATCTACTCACAGTTATTTAATGATTTATTTTTCTATTTTTTACCCATCTCCCCTCTTCCCCCTTCCCTTCCCCCTTCCTCCTCCTCATTCCTCTCACTCTACCTTGCCCTCTCTCTCTCTCTCTCCCACCTACCTCCTTTCTACCTTCACTCTAACCCCATCTCCCCCCCTACATTTTTCATTTCCTCTTCCCTCTCCCCCCTTTCTACTCTTCCTCCCCTCCCCCACTCCCCTTTGACACTTTCTGCGCCGTCTGTCTCTCCATCTCGGCGAGGTGACGTCACTTCCGAGATAATGGCGGCTGATGTTGTATTGTCTATACGAGGAGACTGAAAAAGAAAAGTTGCTGCCATATGTCGTCTGTCTTGAGGGAGGGAAGGAGTGGGGGTTAAGAGGGTGGGACGGGGTGGGGGATGGGGTTGCGGCGAAAGGGAGGGAGAAGGAGTGGGGTGAATGTGAGGGGGAAGAGGGGGAGGTGAGGTGTGGGGTGAATGTGAGGGGAAGGGATGAGGGGGAAGAGGGGGAGGTGAGGTGTGGGGTGAATGGGAGAGAGAAGGAGTGGAGTGAATGGAGGAGGGAAGGAGTGGGGTGAATGGAAGAGGGAAGGAGTGTGGTGAGAGGGAGGGGAAGGGGTGAGGTGGAAGGAAGGGGGGGAAGGGATGAGGCGAAAGGGAGAGGAGGCATGGGGTGAATGGTAGGGGAAGGGGTAGGATGAAATATGGGGATAAGTGGATGGAGGGAAGGGAAGTTACAAGGGGTGAAAAGGGTAGGGAGAGAATGGGATATGTAGAGAGGGAGGAGAGAGAGAAAGAACGAGTTATAAGGGAGAGATTTGAAGAGGCGAAAGAGGGAAGGGGAGAAGGGAGTGAAAGCGAAGGAGGACGAGGGTAAAAGGGAGGGAGGGGAGGTTAGCCTCTTTGTCTCTTCTTATCCAGCTTGTCTTTGTATTTCGTCTTTGATTTTTTTTGTTATTGTTTTTTTTTTTACTTTATTTTTAATTGATTTGTTTATTTGTCCTTTCATTTTTGAGGACGCCTTCTTTCTCTTTATTGCTACCTATCTGTTCTTATCTGTATTATCTTTCTTCACCCCTCCCTCTCTTTTGTGCTTTCCTCTTTCATATATCAATATCTACCTATATAGATAGGTGAAAAGATAGATAGACAGATAGATATAAGTTATGAATAGACAAAGATTCCCTCCCTTTCACAAGTTTGAACATGTTCTAGATGACAGCTGAGGCATTGGAAAAGTGAAAAGAATCCGTAATGTTTCAGCTTCCTTCACAAACATACGAATCCATTATGCCGTCTCGAACGTATTCTATTTTTTTTCAGAATTGAACAAACCATTCATTTACTTTGTTAGTTTGTATTTTTTTCATTCTTCTCCTTTTCCCACCTCGGTCAGATGTAAAAAATGTTGTGGTCCAAGGAGAATAGTAAGGAAAGAGAAAAATAACTCTGCGGTCTTTGAGTGTAACGTTTAACTTCCCGCCAAGTTTTCCCGCCAAGTATCCGGGTCATCCCAAGGGGACACCGACCTAACATTAATTAAATTTCTTTCGGTGTTGCTACCCAAAACTGTCTAGACTAGTTTTTTTGTTGTTATTTTTATGAAGACTTTTTTTTTCTAAGTTGTGTTTTATTTTCTCTCCTACGGGGATAGCAAATGATAAAAATGGTTATG
>BOPN01001374.1:259690-262190 GCA_017312705.2 Penaeus japonicus
ACCTATGGATGGTCAGAAGGGCGAAAAAAAGAAAGAAAGAAAAAAAGTAAATGACTAGTGGAGAAGTCCAAAGCCCTTCTCTCTGTAGTCACAACTAACAGCCATCTGCTGGGCGCCAACAGTTCCGCCCTCAGAGTAGAAGGATCTACCGTCAACCTCCTTCTGAAACAAGCCACCGACTGGAACAAGCAATTCGATGCTAACAAGGACACCTTCGTCGTAGCACTGGACGTCGCCGCTGCTTTTGACCGCGTATGGCATCAAGGAATACTCCCCGGGAACTGATGTTTGAAGATGATCTTTCTGACCGCACTGTAAGACAAGTTGTAAATGCTCAAAGCTCGAGGGAATATCCCATCAAAGCAAGTGTTCTCCAGGGAAGCGTTGTAGGACCATTGTTGTAGCATGTCCATTTCGACGACACACTCCAGTTATCCCTGAAGCTCAAGCATATGCCAACGACTACAAGGCAGTTCAAGGAACGCCTCGCATTAATACACTCGTGGGGATATCGATGACAAATCTTATCAAGTCTTATCTCAGAGAGGATCCGAGTGAGGTATACAAGACCCTCCAGATGCTGATCCGTGTAGGTGTATGCGGAAGGAAAATGCATTTGAATAAAAAACAATTTGAGTAAGATTTAAAAATCGCACCCAATTTCATATACCTATCTATCCATTTTCTACCTATTTATGCATATATACATACATAGATACATTTATATTTATCTATCTATCTATCAATATGTATGCATATAAATAAATAAATAGATAAATATTAAAAGAAAGAAAAAAAAATATATACCTGTACTGTATATATATATATATATATATATATATATATATATATATATATATATATATATATATAATATATATTATATATTATATAATATATATATATATATATATGCCCATATATATATATATATATATATATGCCCATACGGAGGAGGAGGAGGAGGAGGAGGAGGAGGAGGAGGAGAAGGAAAGATATATATATATATATATATATATATATATATATATATATATATATATATTTATATATATATATATATATATATATATATATATATATATATATATATATATATATATATATTGTATATATATGTATATATATATATATATATATATATATATATATATATATATATATATATATATATATATATATATATATATATATATATATATATATATATATATATATATATATATATATATATATACATATATATATATATATATATATATATATATATATATATATATACATATACATATATATATATAATATATAATATATATATATATATATATATATATATATATATATATATATATATATATATATACATAATATATATATATATATATATATATATATATATATATATATATATATATATTTATGTATATATATATATATATATATATATATATATATATATATATATATATATATATATATATATGTGTATATATATGTATATGTATATATATATATATATATATATATATATATATATATATATATATGTATATATATATATATATATATATATATATATATATATATATATATATATATATATATACATATATATATATATATATATATATATATATATATATATATATATATATACATATATATATATATATATATATATATATATATATATATATATGTATATATATATATATATATATATATATATATATATATATATATATATATATATATATATATATATATATATATATATATATATATATATATATATATATATATATATATATATATATATATATATATACATATATATATATATATATATATATATATATATATATATATATATATATATATATATATATATATATATGTATATATATATATATATATATATATATATATATATATATATATATATATATATATATATTAAGAGAGAGAGAGAGAGAGAGAGAGAGAGAGAGAGAGAGAGAGAGTGTGTGAAAGAGAGAGAGAGAGAGAGAGAGAGGAGAGATAGAGAGATAGAGAAAGAGATTGAGAGAGAGAAAGAGAAAGAGAGACAGAGAAGGAAAGAGAAAGGAAAAGAGAAAGAGAGAGAGAGAAAAAAAAAATATAGAGAGAAATAAAAGAGATAGATAGATAGAGAGGTATATATAGAGAGGACAACTTTCTTAACTCTTCCCTAGACTCCCCCCCCCCCCGTCCTCCGGAGCATCGTCATTGCCAAGTAGTCAGACGCTCTTGAGAGGGTACGCCCCTCCCCCTACCCCTACCCTTCATCCCTTCCCTGTCTCCATCTTTCCCTTCCCTCCTTTCTTCCACTTCTCTGCACTCCTCTCCTTTTCCCCTCATCCCCTACCCCTTTACACTTACATCCCTCTCTTTATATATCCCTTTACTCTCCTCCTCCACCCCTCCTCTCTCTCTCTCTCTTCTCGATTTCTCTCTCTCTCTTCTCGGTTTCTCTCTTTCT
>BOPN01001374.1:274690-282190 GCA_017312705.2 Penaeus japonicus
ATTACTATCATTATTGTAATTAATTCCATCATTATCATTATCACTATCATGATTATTTTTATCATAATTATCATCGTTATTATTATTATCATTGTTATCATGCATATTATTATTATCATCATTACCATCATCGTTATAATTGTTATCATTATCATTAGTTGTAGAAGATTTACCATGAATATTATCATTATAATTTGTTGTTATTGTTATTATCATCATTCTTATCATCATCATTGTTATTTCCTTTACCATTACTTATTATTCTTATAATCATCATCCGCAGTAGGGTTATAACTGTTATTGTTTTTATATTGATATCGTTTTCCCTATCTCCTTCTCATACCCTTCTTTCTCTTGCATCTCCCTCTCTTTTTCCCCTCTGTCTCCCATTCTTCATACCGCTCTTTTTCATGCCACTCCCTCTCTATTCCCCCTCTGTCTCTCCTTCTTCGTGCCCCTCTTTCTCTTACCTCCCCCTCTCTTTTTCCCCTCTGTCTCTCCTTATTCATACCCCTCTTTCTCTTGCCTCTCCCTCTCTATTCCCTGTCTGTCTCTCCTCTTCTGCCTCTCTTTCTCTTGCCTCTCCCTCTCAATTCCCCTTCTGTCTCTCCTTCTTCAAACCCCTCTTTCTCTTGTCTCTCCCTCACTATTATCCTCTGTCTCTCTTTCTTCATGTCCCTCTTTCTCTTGCCTCTCCCCCTCTGTCTCCCCTTCTTCATACCCCTCTTTCTCTTGCCTCTCCCTCTCTATTCCCCCTCTGTCTCTCCTTCTTCATACCCCTCTTTCTCTTGCCTCTCCCTCTCTATTCCCCCTCTGTCTCTCCTTCTGTCTCTTCCCCTTGCCTGTCTTCCTTTCCCTCTTTACCCTCCCCTCCCCTCCCTCCCCTCCCCTCTGTCTCTCTCCCCAGACACCAACTGAGTCAGCTGATCCCGTATTTTCTCGCTGTCACTTTTGTTTATCTTGAACAATCTCGCACTCTTGTATTAACTTTGATTTTTGTTATATATCGTGATGTCTTCTTCCTCCTCTTCTTCATCTTCTTGCGTTGCCGAATTTTTGTGTTTATTCTCTCTCTATTGTTCCCTGTGTTGTGTGTGTTTGTTTGTATGTTTTTGATGCTGTTGTAGTGGCTATTTTGTCAAGAAATGATGAATGGCAGGTACTAGACAAATGATAATAATGATAACAACAATAATAATAATAATGATGTTAGTGATAACTATAACAAAAATAATGAAACATATGGATAGAAGAAGAGACAAATTGAAGAACAAAAAAGAAAAAGGAATAGAAATTGATGAGTTATATACATAAGTACATATTTTTGTACACACAAACACACACACAAACACACACACACACACACACACACAAACACACACACACACATGTATATATATATATATATATATATATATATATATATATATATATATATATGTATATATATTTATATATGAATATATATATATTTAGAGAAGAGAGGAAGAGACTGATGGAAGAGAAAGGGGAATAAGAGGCTTTGAAAAGAGGGAAGGAGGGAGGGAGTGGGAGTGTGAAGGTGATATGGGAGAGGGGAAGATAAGGCTTATGTATGGAAAGGATAAAAGAGGGGAAAAGAGGATAAAGAAAGAGGGGAGGAGGAGGGAAAAATGATAAAAATGGGGAAAATAACAAACACGAAAACCATCTTCTCCTTCCCACCCTTTTCTCTTCCCCTTTCCCCTTTCCCCTTTCTCCTTCCCCTCTCTCTCCCCTCCCCCATTCCCTCACTTTCCCCTCCCTCCCCCCTCTACCCCTCTGACGAAAACTGCTGAATCATGCTACTTCTGGGAGGTCCTCACGCTTCGGTCCCCCCTCCTCCCCTCCCTCTCCCCCCACCCCCCATCCCCACTCTCCTGATGAAGCCAGATATCACTGGTCATGCTCCCCCCCCCCCACCTCTCTCCCAGACCCACCCAGACCCCCACCCCCATCTCTTCTCCCCTCACCCCTATCCGCGCATCTGAGGGGAAGTGCTAGGCCTATGTGTGTGTTCCTGTGTGCGTGTGTGTTTGCGGGCGCGGGCGCGTGCTTCGGCATTTATGTGTTCAGAGGGGGGGGGAGGGGGAGGGGGGATGGGCGAAGAGGCGGGATGGAGGGAGTGTGAATGGAAAGAGGAGTGGTTTAGGAGGATGTGTGTGTGTGTGTGTTGTGTGTGTGTGTGTGTGTGTTTGTGTGTGTTTGTGTGTGTGTGTGTGTGTGTGTGTGTGTGTGTGTGTTGTGTGTGTGTGTGTGTGTGTGTTTGTGTGTGTGTGTGTGTGTGTGTGTGTGTGTGTGTGTGTGTGTGTGTGTGTTTGCATGTAACAATAATAATATTAATGATGATAATAATAGTAAGGATAATAATAAAGATAATAATAATAATAATAATGATAATAATGACAATAATAATCATCATTATCATAATAATGATGACAGCAATGACATTAATAATAACGATATGGACAATCATAATGATGTTGTAACCCATGCTGCTGCTTTAGCTAATACTTATCGTTATTATCATAATCAGAATAATAATGATATAAGTAGTAGAAATAACAGCAATAACACTAACGATGATGATAACGAGAACCACACATAAACAACGATAATGAATTGGGTTGAAGTGGTGGATGCCCCCTTGAAATGGTTCCTGTGTTGCTTCTGTGTGACACTTTGATGGGGTGCGAGGGATTCCGGATGCTGCTGCTGGGATTGGGCGCATGGATGTCGTCATTGCATTTTTATTGCAAGCGCTGCATGCATAGGCTGTCGAGGCGATGGTACTTGCGCTATCTGTGTTCCCGGTGCTGATGGTGTTAGGACGACTGGTGCTGATGATATCATACACTTCCTGGTACTCGTACTTTTACTTTTACTATTACTCCTAATGTTGAGCCTACTACTACCACCATCATCAGTACCACAACCTCCACCACTACTGCTCTACTACTACTGCTACTACTTCTATTACTACAACTACTGCTTCTACTACTACTACTCTGCCACTATTACGATCACTACTACTACTACTACTACTACTACTACTACTACTACTCTTGGTTGAGGTATTGGTGGCCATTCTCCCTTCTTCGATCTACTCCACTGAAAAGAACTCAGTGGAGTGGACTACGTAGTAACGGTAGGCGCGGGTCGAATATGAGTAAGTAAATGAGAAGTTGTGTGGTATAGATGTTCCACTTGAACAACAGATGATATAGCTTAGGCATTGCAATAAGAAGAAAAGATAGAAGACATAATAATTAAAATGAAAGAAAAAAAAATATAAAGAACGAAAGAAAGAAATAAGAAAACTACAACCAGTTCCAACACATGGCAACCTACATCACATCGCCTACCACAGAGCAGGAGACCACTAACGAACACCACTTAACTAGGCCACATCCTGGTTCGGCGTGTCTTCCGAGAGGAGCGGGTTCTTGATGACCGAGTTCCTCTCAAGCACAGGGGAACGATCGAAGGCACGAGAGCGCCGCCGACACCGCCTCCACGCCACATAAAACGCACTTGCTGGATTGGGGAGTCTGCTGTTGAGGTTACTGCTACTGCTCCTTCTTCTTTTTCTTTCTGATACTATTACTACTATTGCTACTACTACTGATGATTTTCTTTCAGCTACTATTACTACTACTATTACTACTTCTGATGTTTTTCTTTCTGCTACTATTACTACTATTACTACTACTTCTGATGTTTTTCTTTCTGCTACTATTACTACTATTGCTACTACTACTACTACTACTACTACTACTACTGATGTAACTACTACAACCACTACTGCTACTATTATAACAATTGTTACTACCGTATCTGCTACAACTATTATTTTTACTACTACTATTACTATTACTAATATTGCAACTACTGTCAGTGGCACACTACTACTATTGTCAATTATTTTTAGCCCCAATCTCCCACCAAGGCCATGTCTACACCAACATGTCTTACTAGACTTAAGGCATGTACGTTACATATTTTGATATGATGTAATCATATCAAGTTACTTATTGTATTATATGAATTATCATGTAACTTTATATCTCCTGGGTCACTGTCTGCTTTGACATAGCTCAAGCTAATCTTGTATAAAAAAATCACTTCAGCTATAAAAAACAGATCTCAGGTCCCATAAAAACCGGTGAAGAGAGAGTGCCATGATCACTGGTCTTTCCATATACACCATATTTTGTTTATCTTCGTTTCGCTTACGAGTTGCTAAGGCATGTTAATCCCCGGTGACATAGAGCCAAAACTTCGAGTCTGTTCTTGCCCCACTCGATGGATTTGCTGTTTATCTTTCGCCTTTCGGTGTCTATAGATCTGGTTTTATTATAAACAAAATCCTTTCAGCCTTTTTTTTTTACCTATTGCATCTTGTACATCATGACAAATAGAAACTAAACCTCCACTCTTGCACGTACTTGCATGACCTACATAAGAGCAAGAGCCAAACGAACAGTGTCTTGTGAAATCTTCCTCTGACTATCCCTACACCATTCCTCTTTGTCAAGACTGAAAGCACTGTTTTGACTGAAGGCGAAATCCATCGCTTTGACGCCTCTGTTTCCGGTGGAACCTCGACCTTTTGTCGCGCGTCGTGAGGGGCTGCGAGCCATAATTACCTTCGCTTGTCCCTCTTGTCCTGCCTGGCGCCCTTTTGATCAGGTTGACTTGATTTCCGGCTGTTTACTCACGTCTTGTTCACACGTTGCACTTTGGTGGATATTACTGCTGTATCAGATAAGGTAAGGTCATTTTGGATATTGTCTTTTAAACTCGTGTCTTCCAGTCAGTGGTGGCCAGTTGCCCTCCCATCCGGAGGGTGGAGGTAATGCCATTATATCTCGGTCATTGGCGTTAAAATTCCAATATTTAGAGAAAAGTTAGAAAGATCAAATCCAATGTGGCGTCCTTTACGTCCTCCTCCTCCTCTTCCTCTTCCTCCTCCTCCTCCTCCTCTTTTTCCTCCTCCTCCTCCTCTTTTTCCTCCTCCTCCTCCTCCTCCTCCTCTCCCTCCCCCTCCCCCTCCTCTTCCCACTACTACTACTACTACTACTACTACTACTACTACTACTACTACTACTACTACTACTACAACTTCTACCACTTCCACCACAACAGTGATTTCGAAGAGTCTTGGGTAGAAGTTCCAAGGACCCATTCCTCTTGAATGTACGAAAGTCGATATCCTAGAATGATTTACAACAGGCCCTTTTTCTGAATGGATTCTAATTTTTCAATCTACATCTCTGTTGAGCTTACTATTACGTGCACTTACTTCTGCTATTATAGTTATTGTTACTCTTAGCTGTTATTGTTAAGAACATTGTTATTGTTACTGTTGATACTTCAGTAGTTTATATACAAGTGCTATTATTATCATTATTATTATTATTATTATTATTATTATTATTATTAAAATTATTATTATTATTATTATTATGATGATGATGATGATAGTAATCACTATTATTACTGTTATTATGGTGGAGGTGGTAGTCCTGATGGTGGTGGTAGTGGTAATAGTAATATCAACGTTAGGAGTAATAGTAATAATAAAAGTACTATTTATTCGACCCGCGCCTACCGTTACTACGTAGTCCACTCCACTGAGTTCTTTTCAGTGGAATAGATCGAAGAAGGGAGAATGGCCACCAATACCTCAACCAAGAGTAGAAGTAGTAGTAGTAGTAGCAGTGGTAGTAGTAGAAGTAGTGATCGTAATAGTGGCGGTAGTAGTAGTAACAGGAGTAGTCGTAGTAGTAGTAGTAGTAGTAGTAGTAGTAGTAGAAGTAGTAGTAATAGAAGTAGTAGCAGTAGTAGTAGAGCAGTAGTGGTGGAGGTTGTGGTACTGATGATGGTGGTAGTAGTAGGCTCAACATTAGGAGTAATAGTAAAAGTAAAAGTACGAGTACCAGGAAGTGTATGATATCATCAGCACCAGCCGTCCTAACACCATCAGCACCGGGAACACAGATAGCGCAAGTACCATCGCCTCGACAGCCTATGCATGCAGCGCTTGCAATAAAAATGCAATGACGACATCCATGCGCCCAATCCCAGCAGCAGCATCCGGAATCCCTCGCACCCCATCAAAGTGTCACACAGAAGCAACACAGGAACCATTTCAAGGGGGCATCAACCACTTCCCGATTCAAGGGTGACGGCAGCATCTGGACGGCGAGGTGTTACTGCTAACCTCAGGGGACAGGGAGAGAATAGAGGGGGGGATGGAAGGAAAGGGAGAGGAGAGAAAAGGGAGAAAGAGAGGGGGATGAAGGGGGAAAGAGGGGTCGAGAAGGGGGATAGAGGGAAGAGATCAATGTCATTGCTGTCATCATTATTATGATAATGATGATTATTATTGTCATTATTATCATTATTATTATTATTATCTTTATTATTATCCCTACTATTATTATTTTCATCACTAATATTATTATTGTTACATGCAAACACACACACACACACACACACACACACACACACACACACACACACACACACACACACACACACACACACACACACACACACACACACACACACACACACACAAACACACACACACACACACACATCTTCCTAAACCACTCTTCTTCCCATTCACACTCCCTCCATCCCGCCTCTTCGACCCCCCCCCCCCTCTGAACACATAAATGCCGAAGCACGCGCCCGCGCCCGCAAACACACACGCACACAGGAACACACACATAGGCCTAGCACTTCCCCTCAGATGCGCGGATAGGGGTGAGGGGAGAAGAGATGGGGGTAGTGGTCTGGGAGAGAGGTGGGGGGGGGGGGAGCATGACCAGTGATATCTGGCTTCATCAGGAGAGTGGGGATGGGGGGGGGGGAGGGGGAGGGGAGGAGGGGGGACCGAAGCGTGAGGACCTCCCAGAAGTAGCATGATTCAGCAGTTTCGTCAGAGGGGTAGAGGGGGGAGGGAGGGGAAAGTGAGGGAATGGGGGAGGGGAGAGAGAGGGGAAGGAGAAAGGGGAAAGGGGAAAGGGGAAGAGAAAAGGGTGGGAAGAAGAGAGTAAGGAGAAGATGGTTTTCGTGTTTGTTATTTTCCCCATTTTTATCATTTTTCCCTCCTCCTCCCCTCTTTCTTTATCCTCTTTTCCCCTCTTTTATCCTTTCCATACATAAGCCTTATCTTCCCCTCTCCCATATCACCTTCACACTCCCACTCCCTCCCTCCTTCCCTCTTTTCAAAGCCTCTTATTCCCCTTTCTCTTCCATCAGTCTCTTCCTCTCTTCTCTGTCCTCCTTCTCCGTTTCCTCCTTCTTGTCGCTTTTTTTCCCTCTTCTTCCTCCTCCTTCTCCTTCACCTTTTCTTCTTCCACCGTTACTTCTTCCTTCTCCAATCTTTCCTATTTTTATCCACTTTGTTCTCTCCTTTATTCTCTTTTCTTCTTTCTCCCTCTATTTTCCCTCTCCCTCATCCTCTTC
>BOPN01001374.1:284690-287190 GCA_017312705.2 Penaeus japonicus
GGGATGGGTGGAGGGGGGATAGAGGAAAGAGGAGGGGAGAGAAGAACAGTGAAGGAGAAAGAGGAGTAGATGGAAAAGGAGAAGGAGAAGTAGATGGAAAAGGATAGAGAGAGCGGCGGGGACGGAGAGAGGGCATAAAGGGAAAAGAAGGAGATGGAGGAGGAGGAGAGAGGGGAGTGTGGATGGGCAACAGAGGAGGAGAAGAGGAGGAAGGAAGGGCGTGGTGAATGGCTAGTGGTGGGGGATGGAGGAAGGGGGAGAGGATAGAGATGGCGTAGGGGGGGGGGTGCAGAGGGAGGGAGGGAGGGGGGAATTGACGCAGTGTTCAGCTCTTACCTTTTCTTAATTTTTTTCTTTTCTTTTGACTTTTTTTTCTCTCTTTCTCTCTTTTCTTTCCTTCTTTCTTTGATATTTCCCCCCTTTTTGTGTTTAGTTTTTCTTGAATCTATTTTCATTTTCATTTTGAAAATTATATTTCCAATTTCATTTTTCAATCTTCATTCTACTTTCTAAACTTTTTTTTCTTTGTATTTCCTTTTCTTTTTTTTCCTTTTACCAACGCTTTTCCTTTGATTTATCTACTTCTTCCAGTATGTCTTTCATCATCATTTTGTCCCTTTTTTCCCCTTTTATTCGTTTTTTTCTTCTTCCCCTTGCACTGTCTCCCTTCCTTGTTGTTGTTGTTGCACAGTCTCTTCGTTAATTGCTACGGCATTAGGGGTCACGTGGTCAATTAATTATAGCGGATTTTGGACCTAATTAGTTACAATAACGCTTGGTGATCATAGGCGACTATCGATATCTCTATAAATATAATCAAAGTCATTATTGTGCTCGTAATTTCCATCCCCATTGTTTATATTTAATCCCAGTTCTCATCATGGTCTGTTCCCTACAAAAAAAAAATGATTACATTACTGCGTAAACAAATATATGCTTGGTGCCATTGAAATTCTTGAAAAAAAGGCAAAGATTTTTTTTTTCTTTTTTTTATCTGCGAGTACTTACATATGCAGAGCCCACGGAATGTATGGGTTATACAGACCATACGCACTTCATAAGGAACATTACCCAAGGCTATGAGGCTCAAACAAACAAACAAACAAACACTTAGTTTAACATGTTCTTGTATTCGTTTGCTTGTAAATAAGGACACATAATAATGAACGAAGTTTTATTGTTGTTGTTTTTTTCCCGTGTTAGCATTCCCAGGTTCTTTTTCCTATTCTCGTTCTGGATCCTTCTTCTTATTTTCCTTTTCTTCTTCCTCTCCTTTCTTTTCTTTTTTTCTACTCCTTCTTAATCTCTCTTGTATATCTTTCTCTCTGGCTCTGGCTCTCTTTGTCTGTCTGTCTCTCTCTCTCTCTCTCTCTCACTCTAACTCTCTCTCTCTCTCTCTCTCTCTCTCTCTCCCTCTCCCTCTCCCTTTTTTTCTCATTTTTCCTTCGCCCCTACGCGCCTCGAGGATGCCATAAGCCCAGTTACTTAGAACTAAGCTAAGCTAAGCTGACGAAGCTAGACAGCGGAGCGTCTTGAAGAAAACTAAGATCACAGAGGAAGATTGCCAGAGAAAAAAAAGGAAGATTAAGAGTTAAAGTATTGGGATTCCCTTCTTTTTCCGAGTATTTTTTTTTCTTACCAACCCAGTTACGTAACTTGTTTTTTTTATGCATTGATTTATCCAGCGTCTTTCGGAACTGTGAGATGATATCCGTTCACTGGTATGGATCATGGACATGAATAGGGTTGTATATGTGGAACAATTTCTATTGATATTTATTAATATATTTCATTTGTAATCTTTATTCAAATAGGCATAGACGATAGAAGGTAAAGATAAAAGTTTTACCAAATTGCCTGCTGAGTACCTCGGAGATATTGCATAGCAGTTGCACTGGGACCTCTAAGAAGCAGAAGCATAGACGACCCCCTAGTCTCTGTGTTGTGAAATGTCTATAAGAACCACTTCACAATGCAGTCCATTGGCCCCGGCATGTCGACATCCGACATACTTTTAGAAATACAATCTTTATTTATATCAAATATAATACACTTACATATTTATTTCTAAGCATAGTCGGTCTTGGTTTCGTTATGATATTTTCTTTGAGGTTAAGAAGGAAACCTCTGGGTATTGGTCCCTTAAGGATGTCTGGACTAAAGATCCATAATGATTTGAGGTAGAAACCTTTATCTTCGATTAATCTATTACTTCTAACTGGGTTTTACTGTTGGGAAAAATGAACCCTATGAAGATGTCCCTGGCACGACATTTTTTATTTTTTATTTTTTACGACAGGTATCGGAGGGGTGAGGTTTAGACATGGGGGGGGGGTACCTACACGGGAAAACGATAATTTTGTGGAATAAGCAGTGGTATTTGATTATTTACCCTTTTGCCTTTTAAGTCTGTCATGAGTATATTGTTTAAGTAAGCAATGTTAAATAAGAAGCAGAGCTTTACTTAATTTGGAAATGTTTTCGGCAATTATTGTTTTCA
>BOPN01001375.1:5172-7672 GCA_017312705.2 Penaeus japonicus
TATATATATGTATGTATACACCCATACACTCACATACACACTCTCACACACACACACACACACACACACACACACACACACACACACACACACACACACACACACACACACACACACAACACACACACACACACACACAACACACACACACACACACAACAACCACACACACACACAAACACACACACACACACACACAACACACACACACACACACGCATATATATTTTATGCAATACTGAACCTCTAAAATACATAAGGTCACACAAACAGAATGAAGTATCGCATGACATATTAAGCACCGCCTGCGATCACATATCTTTTTAAAAATGTATTTCATGCATTTTACGAAACTTCTGTCGAAATTATTTGCATGAAGGGGGTATTGCACGGGAATGAAACTTATTGAACTATGAATTATGTAGATGAGGAAAAGGAAACAACCAAAAGAGGAGTTTTTGAAAAAGAATTTGCCGATTGACTTTTGTCGTCGTCGTTTGATGGAAATAGAAGAGAGGAATGGAAGGACACACACACACACACACACACACACACACATATATATATGTATATATATATATATATATATATATATATATATATATATATATATATATATATATACATATACCTACAGATAGATGGATAGATAGATAGATAGATAGATAGATAGATAGAAAGATAGATAGATCAATAGATCGATCGATAGATAGACAGACAGATAGAAAGAGAATGAGAGAGAAAGAGGGAGAGGGATCCAGACACAATGTCTATCTGGCCAGCCAGCCAGAGAGACAGACAAAAAGAGAATCCAAGAGAATCCCATAGCCCAGCGCCCGCCGTGTAAACAAGGCTGAGGCGAGAAGACGACATAAACACAGCCGGGAGAGAAAAAAACGAAAAAAACAAACAAACAAACAACAACAACAACAATAACAGCCGGAAATTCCCAGCGAATCTGAAATGAAATCCTGGGAGGCTGCGAAGAGATCTGACGTGGAGAGATGAAGATGAAGACCCTCGCCGGATGCCCGAACGTTTTCTGTCGACAGGGGGAGGGAGGGATCGGGGGGGATCGGGGGGGAGGGTACCCGAACGTTTTCTGTCGACGGGGAGAGGGAAAGAAAGAAGGGGGGAGAGGGAGGTGAAGGGGGGGAAGGAGGGAGAGGGAGGGGAAAGGGGGGAACGGGGAGAGAGGGAGGGAGGGTGCTCGAACGTTTTCTGTCGACGGGGAGGAAAGAAGGGGGAGAGGAGGAGAAGGGGGGGAGGAAGGGGAGAGGGAGAAGGGGGAGAAGGGGGAAGTTGCTCGAATGTTTTCTGACAACGGGGGGAGGGAGGGATCGGGGGGGAGAGGGGGGGAGGGTACCCGAACGTTTTCTGTCGACGGGGAGAGGGACGGAAAGAAGGGGGGAGAGGGAGGAAAAGCGGAGATGGGGGAAAGGAGGGAGAGGGAGGAGAAAGGGGGAAGGGGGAAGAGGAATAGGAGTAGGGTGCCCGAACGTTTTCTGTCGACGGGGAGAGGGACGGAAAGAAGGGGGGAGAGGGAGGAAAAGCGGAGATGGGGGAAGGAGGGAGAGGGAGGAGAAAGGGGGGAAGGGGGAAGAGGAATAGGAGTAGGGTGCCCGAACGTTTTCTGTCGACGGGGAGAGGGACGGAAAGAAGGGGGAGAGGGAGAAAGGGATGGGGGAAGGAGGGAGAGTGGAGGAGAAAGGGGGAAGGGGGAAGAGGAATAGGAGTAGGGTGCCCGAACGTTTTCTGTCGTCGGGGAGAGGGAAGGAAAGAAGGGGGGAGAGGAAGGAGAAGGGGGTAGGGGGGAAGAAGGGAGAGGGAGGGGAGAGGGGGGAAGGGGGAGAAGGGGGAAGAGGAATAGGAGTAGGGTGCCCGAACGTTTTCTGTCGACGGGGAGAGGGAGGGAGGGAAGGGAAAGAGGGGAGAGAGAGGGGGGGGGGGAGAGTGCCCGAACGTTTTCTGTCGCCGGGGAGAGGGAAGAAAGGAAGGTGGGAGAGGGAGGGAAAGGGGAAGGGGGGAAGGGGGAGAGGGGGAGGGTACCCAAACGTTTTTTGGAAACAGGGAGGGGGAAGGAGGGAAGGGGGAGAAGGGGTAAGGGGGCCCGGGGGAGAGAGGGAGAGGGTGCCCGAACGTTTTCTGTCGACAGGGAGAGGGAGGGAGCGGGGAGAAGACAGGGGGAGGGAGGAGGTGGGGAGTAGGGGGTGAAGGAACACGGCAACTCACAAACGTTTTCTCTCGTTCCTTACGTTCGACGCGCCATGATGTTCGATGTGAAATGGAAACTTGATTGGCTGATGTTTTTTGTGAGGAGAGAAGAAGAAGGAAAGTGTGTGTGTGTATGTCTGTGTATGTGTTTGTGTGTGTGTGTGTACGAGTTAGTAAATGTGTGTGTGTTGTGTGAACGTCTCTATGTGTGTATGAGTGCTACTGAGATAAAGAGATAGATAGATAGATAGTTAGATAGATAGATAGATAGATAGATAGATAGAGA
>BOPN01001375.1:17672-20172 GCA_017312705.2 Penaeus japonicus
TCTGTGTGTGTAGTGATGTTGGTTCTGGATGTATGTTGTATTACATATTATTAGTTAATTATGTCTAAACTGAATCGGAAGAATCTTATAAGGACAAGAATCAAAGGAAGGATTAATAGAATATTACGTAATGTTATCTTGTTGGATTATATGACGTCACCCATCCGAATGATGTCAAGCCATCTGAGCTGAAACATTCACAAGAGTGAGTTGTAACTGACAAGAAATCGACGTCTCAGGTCCTCACAAAAATGAAATTTGTAATCGAAATAGATAAATCATACCATAAGGGTTATTTTCCATAAGTTCTGTAAACGCTATCGAAGCCTTTTCTTTGTCTGAACTAGAGAGCTGGATTTCATAAAACACTAGAGTTGATGTGAAATATAGGGAAGAAAATATGTTTGGGTTTAAGAGATCACGAAATATGTTTTTATCTGTAAAGTGGTGAAGGTGAAACTAATATTATATGATAATAGTCTTTACCAGGCTATCATTACTTGCTTAATGTGTGCCACTAATGATATACTATAACTAGCAAGACAATTAAGAACTAGACCTATATAAAAGGACAAAACACAGGGAAGCAGTTGCCCCGTAGTGTTAGTTCAGGAAAGGTAATTTCAGCATTGGTCTATTTCAAGTTTGTTGAAAGTTTTGACAACGTTAAATAAAAATAATGTTTATCCCTTTGATGTCCCCTCTGTCAAGTGGTCAGACAATGCTGCAACGAGTGACAATGAGTTGAAATTCGCATGATTGTTTATGCCGAAAATCGTTGTATGTATCTGTAATGATAGTATTGCGGTCATGAATTTGTATGGGATTGAAGTGAGTGAACTGAGACGATGGTTCGAAGCGCCGCTGATCTTAAAGAAAGGAATGATAACTGTGTTCAGCCTGTTGTCTGGGAGATATCCAGTGACTGGGCGAATATGTCGAGGCTAAAGTTTTTTCTCATGATGTAGACTGGTATTCTGTCTGATCCGGGATCTTGTGTAGACCGTTAATCGAAATGTCGAAGGGAGGGATGTAAGGATAGGGGCGTGTTGGATAGGGGCGTGTTGGATAGGGGCGTGTTGGATAGGGGCGTCATTTCTAGAGTGAATACTAATTCGAAGTATGTTTTTAGTATATGTAGTTTGTGCTCTTGTGAGGTTTGAATGGTAATTTAATGTCTTTCAAGGATGTAACAGAAGCAGTGTACTGTTTGCATATCTGAAAGAATTAAAAATAACTCTGATATTATTTTCTCTGATGCCGTGAGCAAGCTAAAAGGCTATACCTTTGCGTCCCGCTTTCCTAATGCCTTTGGAAAAGTAATTCTGTAAGGTAACGTATTTAGTCATCTCAGGTTACTATTGCAAGGCTCGTCGCGTCAGTAGAGACTGTGCTTCGTCGATTGCATAGCTCCCTCTTCAGCCAAAGGAGGGCGTGTCTGCTTGACGATGTCTTCTATGCTATGTGAGTGTTCCTGTAAATGTGGATGGCGTGTTTGAAGAAGTTGAGGTCTAAGTCTGATCTTGTTAGTATCAGCTCCAGAAGAGATAAAAAAAGGGTTGCTTCGTGTCTATATGTGTATCTGGTCAGTCTCAGCATCAATTTCCGCAGCATAAGAAATAGAATCCCTGCCTTTTACCAAATCCCTCCCTGCTACTCACCGTCCCCTTTAAGTATGCCTGGAATACGAGAGAGTTCTTATTGCTACCAAATTTGAGACCCGGTTTTTAACAGTGAGTGTGAAATTGGATTTCATTACAATTTTCCTAACTGCAGAATTCTCTTGAGCTCTATCTTTAATAGTCCTCCAACTTTTTTTTTCTCTCTCTCGTATCCCTCTATCAAATCTATTTGGATTGCAGCCGATTTCAACTTGCCAGACACAAACTGGACTTCCAATTCTCCCTTTGAGCATCCCTAGTGGCCACTGCCAACCCCGTTAATACCCACAAAAATCAAAAGGCACCTTCACACCACACTCATAAGCATCATAAATACACCCATTCTCGCATGCAACACTACAATCAACGCAAACCCAATCCACAACACACCCCAGATTTATCAACAGTGTCCTTCACTCCAGCACAACACCCAAATCGGAGAAGCTTTTCCCAAACAACATTCTCAACATCACAAATACTCCAGTCGTACCAGGCCTATAAGTGGCTACGACGCGGTACTGGTGGACACGAACTTAAATAGACGGAGCGGATGAGGAGATCCACGTGGTTGCTCTGTGGCTGACTGAGAAGAGGGAGAAGTTTGAGCACCAGGATGAAGAGTGGGAAGGGAGAGGAGGGATGGGATGAGAGGATGGAAGGAAGGGAGGTACTGGAGAGCGTAAGAGAGGGATAGAGGATAGAGGAAGAAACAGGCAGAGGAGAAGGAAAGGGGAGAGTATACCTACAGGAAGTGAAGCACCAGGATGAAGAGTGGGAAGGGAGAGGAGGGATGGGATGAGAGGATGGAGGGATAGGAAGTACTGGAAAGAGGAGCGTAA
>BOPN01001375.1:40172-42672 GCA_017312705.2 Penaeus japonicus
CTGTGTTAACCCAAGGGTCTCCTCCCAGAACACCGAGTCAAAGTGTGAAAACTTTTTCCTTCCCTTGATGCTGGCACGGGAAACAAGCGCTAAGGGCCTGGCTATCCCCTGTCGATTCTAAACCCCTGAAAGTGGTAGCATGGAGGGAGTTTGAATCAATTATATGGATGTGTTCTAAGGTGATAATCTCTTCCTGATGTTCAGTTTAATTAATAAGAAAAAACATTAAAACTAATTGGAATAATACACATGTAAAACATAAAATACAAAAAACATGTGCTGAAGGCACCTAAAATCATTAAAGCTGCCGTATACTAAAACTAAAAGAAAAGATACTCCAGCGTGGATTATCTGGCTGAAATCCTTACAATAAATATATCAAACATACGGCTTTACCTATTTTCTCTCTCTCTCTCTTTCTTCCTCTCTCTCTCTCTCTCTCTCTCTTTCTGTCGCTACTACTACTGTTACTATTGTCACTGATTTTATCATTAATACTATCGCTATCGTTATAATTGTTTTATTTGCTATTACAGCAACAACAATTACCATTATTACTATTATCATTATTATCCTTATCAGCATCATTATTATTGGTATCATTATCATTATCAATATCGTCATCATTATTCTTACTATTACCATTACTTTTTATCCTCATTACCACCATCATTATCATAATCATCATCATTATCACTGCCATTACTATCACTATTAGTAATATCATCATTACCATTGTTATAATCATTATTGTTATTATCATTTTGTAGTGTAATATCTGTGTTAACCCAAGGGTCTCCTCCCAGAACACCGAGTCAAAGTGTGAAAACTTTGGCCGTCCCTTGATGCTGGCACGGGAAACAAGCGCTAAGGGCCTGGCTATCCCCTGTCGATGCTAAACCCCTGAAAGTGGTAGCATGGAGGGAGTTTGAATCAATTATATGGATGTGTTCTAAGGTGATAATCTCTTTCTGATGTTCAGCTTAATTGATAAGAAAAAAAATCTAAAACTAATTGGAAAAATACACATGTAAAATATAAAATATAAAAAACATGTGCTGAAGGCACCTAAAATCATTAAAGCTGCCGTATACTAAAACTAAAAGAAAAGATACTCCAGCGTGGATTATCTGGCTGAAATCCTTACAAAAAAAAAAAAAAAAAAAAAAAATGGTAAGTCTGGCGCCATTCCTGAAGACTTAGAATAAACAAAAATCACAAAACCTAAAATCTGGTGGAATACAAAAAAATCTAAATCAATAGATCACTCAGACTTCCTACTAAGAAATATGAAAAAGGAAAAGATCAAAGTAAAAGAAATCCAACGAAGTCCAATAAAAAGTACTGATCAAAGGATTTAATAAAAACAACAACAACAAAACTTTCAGATCACGTCCAGCTCCTAAGAGAAGAGTGTCAGGCATTTCAGTACTTAGATTTTATCTTCGTGATCATAGGCAACGTTATTCACTTATTTGCCTCAGTTACAACAAAATGGCGACACAGCCGGTTAAGTAAACACTCCATTCGTTGTGTATCTGACCATCTTCTTTATTATTAAAAAAAATCATAGACATTGCCTAGGTGACGTCAGAGGCATACATACATCTTATAAATACTTAAATAGCTAATTGTGGGTAAAATGACAGCATGAAAGGATGCATAGATATAAAACAAAATGCGTAAAATCATAAAAAGCGCAAACTAAAAGTTAAAATGAATAAAACGATGCAAAAACGAAAAATATAAAACGTTTCCCCTAATGTCTAAAATAAAGACCAAAATTTGAGACCTTGAAAGTAGTATTACATATGATTAAAAGATAATCAGTACCAAATAAAACCAGTCGGTAAAAGGTCTCGTAAAAAAAGTAATGAAAATAATCAAAATGAAACTATAGTAAAATCAAAATGAAACATAAAACAAAATGAAATTATAAATAATAATAATAAAAAAGCATCTGGTCACCTTACAATTTTTATTGCTATTAACATAATCATATATCATTATCGCTGTCACTATTACTTTCATTATTGTCACTAATGTTATTGCTACTGTTTTTATCCCCATCTTTGTTATTGCTATTATTATCATTATCACCTTTGCTATGGTTATCATTTTTACTTTCACAATTGTTATCATTATTATGATCATTATCATTAATACAATTATTACCTTCATTATCAATTTCATTATTATTATTATTGTGATCATTATTATTATCATTATCATTATTATCGTTATCATCACCATTATTGCTATTATTATAGTTACTATAATTTCCATTATCATTATCATAATCATTATCATGATTACTGCTGTTATCATAATCAGTACTATTGTCATCATAATTTTTAGATTTTTAATGCTAATATTATAATTATCATAATAATAATCATTATCATCATTATCATTATTACTATCATCATTATCAGTATCGCTATAATCATCGTTATCATTATTGTTACCGTCATTACCATTGTTTTTAACATCATCATTA
>BOPN01001375.1:50172-52672 GCA_017312705.2 Penaeus japonicus
CCTCTACCTCCCATCGTCCTCTTCTATGTCTCTTCTCTTCATTTGCCTGTCTCCGGCTCCGTCCCAGTGTCCTATCTTCTCCCTTTTCTGTCTCTCTTTTCCCCTCCATATTCCATTTTCCCTCCCGTGCTTTTTTTCCCCTCTGCCATTCTGTGTCTCTCCTTCCCTCTCTTACTCTGTCTTCCCCTTCTGCATCCCTCCCCTCCCTCATGACCTCTCCCCTACCTCTCCTCCTTTCCCACCATTCCTTCCCCTCTCCCTTACTCCTTCCCCTTCTCCTTTCCCCTCCCTCGTTCCCCGCCCTCTCTACTTTCCTCCCGCATCCCCTTTTTTCCCCTTCCCCTTTGCCGTCTCCTCTTCCTTTCCCCTCATCCCCATCTTTCTCCTCCCTCTCCTTCCCTTCCCTATCCCCTCTCTCCTCCCCCTCCTTCCCTACCTTTTTGCTCTCCCCTTTCCCCCTTCCCCAGCTCCCCTACTCTCCCTACCCCTCCCCTCCCCCTGCTTCCTTACCTTTCCCCTCTACCCTTTCCCCTCTACCCTTTCCCCATTCCCCACTCCTCCTCCTCCTCCCCCTACCC
Source organism: Penaeus japonicus (assembly GCA_017312705.2). Taxonomy (NCBI): domain Eukaryota; kingdom Metazoa; phylum Arthropoda; class Malacostraca; order Decapoda; family Penaeidae; genus Penaeus; species Penaeus japonicus. The sequence continues at coordinate 50,751 of BOPN01001375.1, forward strand.
TTCCCCTCCCCCTCCTTCCTTACCTTTCCCCCTTCCCCACTCCCCCTCCTCCCCTACCCTTCCCCTCCCCCTCCTTCCCTACCTTTCCCCCTTCTCCACTCCTCCTCCTCCCCCCTACCCTTCCCCTCCCCCTCCTTCCTTACCTTTCCCCCTTCCCCACTCCCCCTCCTCCCCTACCCTTCCCCTCCCCCTCCTTCCCTACCTTTCCCCCTTCTCCACTCCTCTTCCTCCCCCTACCCTTCCCCTCCCCCTCCTTCCATACCTTTCCCCCTTCCCCACTCCCCCTCCCCCTCCTTCCCTACCTTTCCCCTCTCCCCTTTCCCCCTTCCCTACTCCTCCTTCTCCTCCCCCTACACTTCACCTCCCTCTTCTTCCTTACCTTTCCCCCTTCCCCACTCCCCCTCCTTCCCTACCTCTCCCCTTTCCCCCTTCCCCACTCCCCCTCCTTCCCCCACCCTACCCCTCCCCCTCCTGCCCTACCTCTCCCTCTTTCCTCCCTTTCCCCATTCCCCACTCCCCCTCCTTCCCTTTCCCTCATCCCCACTCACCCTCTCCCCTACCCTTCCCCTCTCACTACCTCTCCCTCTTTCCTCCCTTTCCTCCCTTTCCCCACTCCCCCTCCTTCCCCTACCTCTCCCCCTTTCCTCCCTTCCCCTTTCCCCCATCCCCATTCCCCCTCTCCCCCACCCTTTCCCTCCCCCTTTCCCCCCTTTCCTCCCTTTCCCTATGTCCAAAGCGCCTTATCGGCTCCCTGCGAGACACAAATCCGAATAATGGCAACCCACCTGTTGTTGCCACATGGTGATCATCGGTCCTTGACATAAAGGGGTATGGGTGAGGGGCCGATTCAGGGCTTAAAAGGGCTTTAAGGGAGATAAAGGGAGAGAGAGCAAAGGAGGAGATTCGAAGAGAGGGGAGGGTGAGGGAAGAGGGGAGCGGGAGGTTTTGGTGAATGAAAGGGAGGGGGAGTGGGAGTGGGGAGGGGGATGGGGGAGGGGTGAAAAAACGAACGAGAAAATCTGACTTTTTTTGGTCTTTATTTCTTTCTCTTTCTCTCTATCTCTATCTCTATCTATCTATCTCTTTCTCTCTCTCTCTTGTCTATTAGCGACTATAGATATTTACTGCTCTCGCTCCCTGTCTGTCTATGTTTGTCTCTCTCCGATCTCGTCTGTCTGTCTGTATATCTATCTGTCTCTCTGTCTGTCTCTCTGTCTAATCCTGTCTGATCGTCTCTCTCTCTTTCTCTCTCTCTCACTCGGTTTATTATTTATCATAGTTATTGATATTATCCTTATTGTTATTATCATTATAATAATATTTTTCATTATCATTATTATCATCATTATTATTATCATTATCATTATAGTAATCACAGTAATTATTATTATCATAGCTATTATCATCATCGTTATCATTATTACTACGTTCATCATGTTTCTTAGTATTGTCATCATCCCCATCATCATTATCATCATTATCATGATCATCATAGTTATTCTTCTTATCCCTATCATCATCATCATCATCATTATTCCTATTTCTGCTTTACGTCGCCCATTATCCTGTTTTCGAATGGTGACTTTCCGCTTTGCAAATGAAATCACTTGCCATTTTGATGAGTTTATTTTCTCTTTTATTGATTTATTTCTATTCGTTGTTTTTCATTAGTTTGTGATTTATTTTTAGATTGAATACTGTCTATTACCTTTCCCTTTCTCTCTCTCTCTATCTATCTATCTATCTATCTCTTTGTTTTGTTTATCTGTTTGTCTTTTTTATGGATCTATTCATTCTTATATTCTTTGGCTTTTTTAATTTCATTTCTTATTTTTCATTTAATTTGTTTAATTAATTCGTATGTTTTCATTCGTTTTTTTTCTTATTTTTCTTATTTATTTTAATACAATCTATTTTGTTAT
>BOPN01001375.1:75172-77672 GCA_017312705.2 Penaeus japonicus
TTACTGTGTTGTGTGTGTGTTTGTGTGTGTGTGTCTGTGTGTTTGTGTGCGTGTGTGTGTGCGCGTGTGTTTGTGTGCGTGTGTGTATGTGTGTTTCTAAAGGGAAGGGGGCCGAGTAAATATCTACTCATGTCTATTTCCATGTTATCTGTTACAGCTATCATATGTACAGCGGAACTTAAAAAAAAACTGCTACCCAGTGAAGTGAATTCACCAGTGAAATGCGTATTTAGAAATTTGCGAGCGCGGTTTTAAATGGATTTCTCTCTTGTCTGAATAACATATAACTTTTTTTAATTTACACGATGGATTTGTCAACGTCTTCTTCAAATCGAAATCGGAAATTAGGAACAAAATTATTCTTCTGATATAAACAAGTAACCTGAATTAAATAAGAAAAAAAAACAGACATGAATTAATATAGCTTTGATATATTGTATTAAATTTTCTTTTGACTAATAAAGACATGCTAGTTCATGTCAACCCTCTTGTTTAAAAAAAAAATACTAAATGCATTATGTCCACGCAACAGAATTTCTCTCCCCTTTTTAAATTTTAAGGATTTGAACTATGAAATATATATTTTCTTTCTTGGCTGTTTCAGTATTGCAACATTTTCGGTTCATTATTTTCGTTGAGTTTCCCCCTTTTTTATCATTGATTTTTGCAAGAATTTGTTTCTACGATCGTGGCTTTTTCGATCCGTGTTACTTTGAATTATGCTCATTTGAGTGGCTATGTATGTATATATATATACATATATATATATATATATATTTATATATATACATATATATATGTATATGCATATATATATATATTCATATACATACGCATATATGTTGTATACACACACGTCCACATGAACAGCAACTGTCGAAACAAACGAGTCCTTGTTCCGACTCCCGCTTCGCAAAACGCAATAACGCCGCCCGGAATGGAGCATTTCGAGGCCTCACTCCCGACTTTGGCCTTTGCCTTTGTTCCGTCCTGTGTATGCGATTAGCTAATGGTGTTTTCGTAAATCGTTGCCCGTGCAGGATGGATTGAGCACAAGAGGAGACTTGAGTCGAAACAGTGAACACGAAGCAGACCCGTGATTCATAACCCCCTCGCGGATCGTATATTTGCTTCACGTCCAGAATGATTGACGAATGGCAGTTCTGCAAATCATTCGTCCGTTTTGTTATGATTAATCTTTTATTGGGACTAGTTTTGCATGGAACGGGGTCGTGTTTATTTATTGTTCATTGGGAAGGTGTGCGTGGGATTTTTTAAAAACATGAATGCATTTTTCAGCCTGTGTTTCTGTCTGTTATTCGATCTCGCTCACTCTGTTTTTGTTCGCTTCTGTCTGTCTCTGTCTCTCTTTCCCTCCTCCGCCCTCCCTTTCTCTCTCTCTTTCTCTGACTGTATGTAAGCAAGCATGTGCACACTTAAACGTATACAGTCTCTATTGCCTCCCCCCTTCTAGTCCCCCATCCCCACCCCCTACCTTCCCTTTCTCCTCCATCTACTCTACCTCCCCCATCGCCTCTCCCTCACCCCATCCCATCCCCTACCCCAACCTCTCCCCTCTCATCCGTTCCTTCTACCTCTCCCCTCCCCTCCCCCATCCCAACCCCACTCCTGCGCTCACAACACCCTGATTAGATCCTTAATTAGCGGTCAAAGGTCACGGGGGAAGAGAAGACCGCGTAGCTTGCCGTGTCCGATGCAAAGTTCCGCCGGTCGGTTATAACAGTAAGCTGAGCGCCAACATGTAAATGGCCGTTAAACGTGCTTCTGGAAAACAAGTGACGATCATTCTCGGCTCCAGACGGCGTAATTTCGTGCCTGGGAGGGATAAAGGCGAGGTCTTCATCTGTGAGCGTATGAGAAGGATGTCGAAGATGAAATAATGAAGCCACAGGTGAGTTACTACACGGATATCTAAGGCGGGTGAATAATATGCTCGCAGAAGCAGTCTTTCTCTTTCTCTCTCTCTCTCGGGTCTCCCTCTTGCTCGCTTTTCTCTTGTCTTTCTTTTTGTCCTTCTTCTTCCTTTTCTTTTCGTCTTGTTGATTTTGGCGCCTTGCTTTTCTTTCTGGTATCTATTTATTAATTCATTTGTTTATTCATTTTTCATTCGTTTAATATTATATCAACCTTGCATAGGTTATCAAATTTCAACATTGTATAACCGTCTCGTTTTCTGTCTCCTCCTCTTTCTTCTCTTCTGTCATTCCATCGTCCTTTATTTTTCTTCTCCATCTCTCACAATCTCTCTCTCTCTCTCCTTCTCCCTTCTCCCCCCCTCCTCCCCTTCTCTCTGTGGATAGCAAGGGAGCACTCGACCCCCTTAATAGCGAGGTCTCTGTGTTTGAACATATGGTTAACGAGTGAGGCCAAGATCGTGTGATTACATTCGTCTGGATCTCATCACATGTCAGCAACATCCTTAATGAGGCTGTGGATGAGGTAGCGAAGGAGGCTGCTATGAAATGTGAGGCGGACATTA
>BOPN01001375.1:107672-110172 GCA_017312705.2 Penaeus japonicus
AACAACAACAAAAACAATACATCCTTACCATATGACCATGAAATAAGTGGTGGCAGTGATAAAAAAACAACAACAACAAAAACAATACATCCTTACCATATGACAATTAAATGAGTAATGGCAATGAGAACACAACCCTAAGTGACACCGTTGTCTGAAAGTTTTAGACTGAAAGACAAACAATATATATTTGTCAAGCAACTGAAATCACGACACATACACCGTGGAACTGAATTAACTATGGTAAGTCCAGTCTAATGATAGTCCTGAAGTGTGTATGAGGATTACGATGTTATTAAGGATTGCTGTGGTAGGATAACGGTTAATATGTGGTATCTATGGTACCAAAGGTGATCATAAAGCAAGATATCAAAGATGTATAAGAAGTTACAAAGCGTAGAAACAAACACGTAGAAACAAAACGCTGGTTGATATTTTTTATGTTTATTACTATTATTATTATTATCATTGTTATTATTATGATTATCATCATTATCATTGTCCTTATTATTATCATTATCATTATCATCATCATTATCATCATCAGTATCATCATCAGTATCATCATCCTTATCATCATCAGTATCATCATCATTATCATCATTATCATCATCATTATCATCATCATCATCATTATCATCATTTATTATTCTTTATTTATCAACTCGAGGGAGATCTGAAGGGGAAAAAACACAATTTAACTCCCTTGCCCATTTTATGATAATCTTCTGAAGAAGGAAGAAAATAGGGAAGAGGAAGAGGGAGCGAAAAAGGACGGGAAGGAATATGAGGAGAAGATAGAGAAAGAGAAAGAGATGCGTTGGCTAGGAATCGTCTTCTTTGTTTTACTTGTTGTTTGTTTCTACTTGTTTGTTCTTGTATGTTCGTTTTACTCGTCCGTTTATCTTCATTAACTGTTTATCTTACTAGATTATTCTTATCGTCTGTTTCATATTTTTTTCTTCTATTTGGATGTGTATATCACATATTTCAACCTTTATATACATCGTTTCGTCATAATACTCATCCAATGTGCATCTCGATTTGCAGTCTTACCCTGAAAAGTAATACCCTATTTATCAATGCATTATCCATCATTAGATCGCGTTTGCAACCACATCAACATGCCCCGACATAGAAATGGGGATGAGAAGGGATATTTTTTCAACATAAGAAACACAGATGCTCCACTGTTAATGGCGTTTGTTGCAATTTCCACATCCAATGTCATGTCGATGTGGATGGGAGGGACTGTACTGCATCTCATGGCAGGTCATAGTTTTTATTTGATTTTTTTTTCTGGTTTATGATCCAACCACTTAGTAAGTGAGAGAGTTACTAGGTTATGATAACGTACATTATGGGTTTTCATAAAGCTTTTATCTTAACTAACACGGGAAATTACATTAACTTGTCGATATCATGGGTCGATGTGGTTGGGGATTTTTAATGGTAGCGACTGATCTTGCTCGTTCTTCTATTCTTGTTTTTTATTTTATTATTATTTTTTTTTTATAGCTTATGTGAAGTAATCGGTCTTTGTGATTATCCACCACTTTTTCCTGTGTATGTATCTTTTAAAGCGATTAATTACAATAGATGTATTATGTGTAGTTTAAAGTGTTTTATTTACCATGCACACTGATACCTATGAAGCATTTCAGGTAATTATTAGAGAACTAGTAACAAGTAACTTTAAATAAGTATTATATGAAGTATTTACGTCCACTGTTAAAACAATTAAAATGTATTGATTCTAATAATTTGACAGTGTTAATGAATGTCACGGCCTAATAAAATAACATATCAATCGATTACTACAAATGAAGAAGAGGAAGAGAAAGAAAAAAAGAAGGGATGGAAAAGGAGAAATAGTAATAGTACAAATAAACGAACAAGAAGGAGAGAGAAAAAAATCTACTCTTCTGCTCAAGTATTGCGACACTTTCCCCACTTAAGTTGTTGATCCCGCGGCCGTCTCGATCGTTCACAAAAGTTACGGTGTTTGTGAACAGGCCATACCACCTGGATTGCTTCCTCCCTGGCGTCTGCTCCGGTCCTTGTGCGGTTCGCCGTCCTTGGTCACGTTGAATGGCCTTGCTGGCGACAGGTCTTTCCGGTGAGGTTTTTCTTCCCTTGCGATGAGTGCAAGTTGGAAGTGGAGGATGACGAAGACGAAGACGAAGGCGAAGGCGAAGGCGAAGGCGAAGGCGAAGGCGAAGAGATCCACCTCCACCTCCAGATCCAGCTCCAGCTCCACCACCACCTCCACCTCCACCTCCACCACCTCCTCCTTCACCACCACCACCACTCAATCCCTCCCTTCACTCCCTCCCCCCCTCCCCCTCTCCCTCTTTCTCCTCCTCTTCCCCCATCCCCTACACCCCCCTCGTCATAATAAGCGGCAGAGCGTAAAGAAGAAGAAACGCGACCTATCGACTTGGCTCGGAGGAGAATGAGAATAATAGATAAAAGATAAAAGGGGAACAAGGACGTGGGT
>BOPN01001375.1:115172-117672 GCA_017312705.2 Penaeus japonicus
CTGACATAATCATTGATATACCAATTTTATAATTATCATAATTATTGTAATTAGAACCAGAGTCACGAAAAAAAAAAAACTCCAAATCATTTTCATATTCCGTTGCATTAAATCTCCTGCGATATTCATCCTCAATTAATTAGCTCGGATCTCTTATGGAAAGCGATAACAGTCCTTTTCAATTACCGCAACGGGGTATCCTTTTTCCCCTTCCTTCTCCTGTCTCCTCTCTCCTCTTCCGTCTTCCCTCTTCCCACTCCTTTCCCCTTCCCTGCCTTTCGCTTCTTCTTCTTTCTTTCTCTCACCTCACCTCTAGACGTTACTTCCTCCTTCCACCCCCCCCCCCGTCACTCTCCTCTTCTTTTCTTGTTTTTTTGTTTTTTTTTTCCTTCTCCACTTCCCTTTATTTCACTTTGCTTTCCTCCTCTCCTCTCTCCTCACATTTATTCACTCCTCTCCTCTCTCCTCACTTTTATTCACTCCTCTCCTCTCTCCTCACTTTTATTCACTCCTCTTTTCCCTTCTCTTTCCCCTCCTTTCCCTCCCCTCTTTTCAATTCCCTCCCTTCACATTCCCTCCCCTATCCCATTCTCCCCTACTTTCCCTCTCTCTTCTCCTCTCCCCTTTCCTTCCCTTATATCTGTCCATTTTTCGCTCCCTCTCCCTCCCCTCTCCCCTCCTCTCTCCCCTCCCCTTCCCTCCCCTCACCCCGAGATAACCTCTCTAGAGATGTCACTCATTACGACCTTCTTAAGAATCTGGGAATCCCCCCTCCCCCCCCCCCACCCGTCCTCATCGCTCACCCCTTCCCTATGCCCTCTTCTCCTCCCTCCCACTCCCCCTTCCCCCACTCTCCCCTCTCTTTCTAACACATCATCCTTCGCTGCAATCTATTTCACTCCATCACTCCTCTTTCATATTTTTTCTTTGCGCATCTACCCATCATTTCTCTTTCTCTTTCCCTCGCTTCCTCTCTTCTCGATTTCTCTCTCTCTCTCTCTCTCTCTCTCTCTCTCTCTCTCTCTCTCTCTCTCTCTCTCTCTCTCTCTCTCTCTCTCTCTCTCTCTCTCTCTCTCTCTCCCTCCCTTCCTCCCCCCCCCGTTTTCTCTCTTTCCCTCGCTTCCTCTCTTCTCTCTTTCTCTTTCTCTCTCTCTCTCTCTCTCTCTCTCTCTCTCTCTCTCTCTCTCTCTCTCTCTCTCTCTCTCTCTCTCTCTCTTTCTCTCTCTCTCTCTCTCCCTCTCTCCCTTCCTCCCCCTCCTCTCTCTCCCCCCTTCTCTCTCTTTCTCTCGCTTCTCTCTCTCTCTTACTCTCTCTCTCTCTCTCCCCCCTCTCTCTCTCTCTATCTCTATCTCTCTCCCTCTTTACCTCCCTCCCTACCCACCCACCCTCTCTCTCGTACCCTATTAATCATCTCCCCCATCCCCCTTCTCCCCAGCCATTCACCCCCTACCCTTCCCTCACCCCATCCCACCCCACTACGCCAACTCCTATCCCCCCTCATGACCTTAACCCTCTTACTCCCCTCCACCATGACCTCCCCTCCCCTTTCCTCGCCTCTGCTTATTAGCATCGCACTTCTTCACCCTCCCCTCCCCCCCATACCCCCTCCCCTCCCTCCCCCTCCCTCCCCCCTCCCCCCCCACTCCCCGCCAAACCTTAGGCCTTCAAATCGGCTTCAGTTGCAAGCATCTCAATCGGGCCACCTGCTATCATCTTCGTAATTACTCTCGCTGCTTTCAGGGACTTCAGGGATTCAGGTGGGGGTGGTTGGGGGGGAGGGGGGGGGTGATGGAGGGAGGAGGGATGAGGTGGTGGTGGTGGGGGGGTGAAGGAGGGAGGAGGGATGGGGAGGTATGATGGGGAGGAGGGATGAGGGGGTGGGAAGGGGAGGAGGGATGAGCGGGGTGGGAAGGGGAGGAGGGGATGAGGGGGTGAGAAGGGGAGGAGGAATGAGGGGGAGGAGGGATGAGGTGGTGGGAAGGGGAGGAGGAAGGAGCTATGAGGGGAAAGGAGGGGGTAGGAGAGTGAGTGAGAGAGAGAGAGAGAGAGAGAGAGAGAGAGAGAGAGAGAGAGAGAGAGAGAGAGAGAGAGAGAGAGAGAGAGAGAGAGAGAGAGAGAGAGAGAGAGAGAGAGAGAGAGAGAGAGAGAGAGAGAGAGAGAGAGAGAGAGAGAGAGAGAGAGAGAGAGAGAGAGAGAGAAAGGAAAGGAGGGGAAGAGAGGAGAGAAAAGAGAGAAAATAGATAGATAGATAGATAGAGAAATGTATTTACAGGTGCATGATGCATGCAATGCAGGATTCAACACTCTGGAACGATTTCGGCGTAGTTAGGCAGTCATCTAGTTGTTAAGGACTATTACATAACCATTAGCTGGATTCATAGGCAGATACACCGATAACTCAAGAAATTGATATATAAACACTCTGAATAGATAAGCAGATACTGTTATATAGATATATACCGCAAGTAGATATATGGACATGAATGTATAGATATATCGT
>BOPN01001375.1:130172-132672 GCA_017312705.2 Penaeus japonicus
CTACTACTATAACCACCACCACTACAACTATTACCACCACCAAAACCACTTCTACTATTACAACCACCACTACTATTACCACAACCACTACTACTACTATTACCACCACCACAACCACCACTACTACTATTACCACCACTGCAACCACTATTATCACCACTACACCCACTACTATTACCACCACCACTACTACTATTTCTACCACCACAACCCTTCCTACTACAAATACTACAACCACTACTCCTGCTGCCGCTATTTTGCATTATATCCTTTCATTCAAGCAAGTTCTTAGGTGACTTTCGGCGACCATCCATTCACGGCCCGGTTCAAAGGGAGAGGTAGGCAGGGTTTGACGACACCAATTTCTCACACGTATAAGGGAAAGAGAGAGAGGGAGAGAGAGGGAGAGGGGGGGGAGGGAGGGAGAAAGAGAGAGAGAGAGAGGGAGGGAGGGAGGGAGGAGGGAGAGAGAGAGAGAGAGAGGGAGGGAGGGAGAGAGAGAGAGAGAGAGAGAGAGGGGGGGGGAGAGAGAGGGGGGGGGAGAGAGAGAGAGAGAGAGAGAGAGAGAGAGAGAGAGAGAGAGAGAGAGAGAGAGAGAGAGAGAGAGAGGGGAGGGAGGGAGAAAGAGAGAGAGAGGGGGGAGGGAGGGGGAGGGGAGAGAGAAAGAGAGGGGGGGGGGAGGGAGGGAGGGAGAAAGAGAGAGAGAGAGAGAGAGGGAGAGAGAGAGAGAGAGAGAGAGAGAGAGAGAGAGAGAGAGAGAGAGAGAGAGAGAGAGAGAGAGAGAGAGAGAGAGAGAGAGAGAGAGAGAGAGAGAGAGACTCCACATATCACAGGGGGAATCATATAATTTTCTGGCTTCAGCTCTTTCTCCAGTGTGACCTCAGTGAGTCGTGTGTAGGTAGACTCTCCCTGAAGTTGTAAAGAAATGATTACGAGGAAGTTCTGTGAACATTTTTGCCCATATCTCTATCTCTCTCTTTTATCGTCTCTCTGTAACCTTGCCCTTTCCATTCGTATTTATGTTTGATGTTTGCTGACATTATTATTTCTAATATTTTTATATATACGTTTTGGTAATATATCTAAATATATATATATATATATATATATATATATATATATATATATATATATATATATATATAAATATAAATATATATATGTATATATACATATACATACACACACACACACACACACACACACACACACACACATATATATATATATATATATATATATATATATATATATATATATATATATATATATATATATATATATATATATGTATATATATATATATATATATATATATATATATATATATATATATATATATATATATATATATGTATATATATATATATATATATATATATATATATATATATATATATATATATATATATATATATATATATATATATATATATATATATATATATATATATATATATATATATGTATACATACATACATACATATATATATATATATATATATATATATATATATATATATATATATATATATATATATATATATATATATATATATATATATACACACACACACATATATATATATATATATATATATATATATATATATATATATATATATATATATATACATACATATATATATATATATATTAATATATATATACATATATATACATATGCATCATTGTATTCTATATAGTGCAGCCACCAATATGGTTTGTATTTGTCATTCTATTTCTTACATATATATCTTACCACACACACATATACATACATATATGTGTACTCATTGCTTCACCTCTCTGCTTATTCTTCTTTTCCTGCCATACCATACATACCAAAGTTTTGCCTTTCCCTACACAAGGCTATGTACAGTTTCACGCCTCACATCCTAATGTTACAGGTTACATAAGAGATTCACACACATTGTCACACAAATGCTATAGTGAAGGGAGTCTCCTCACTGGGAACATAGGAGCAAATTAAAGTAATAAATCAAGAAAGCTGCATAGGCTATGTTGTTCACACCCTGAGCCTGAAGCTACCATTGCTCGTGCAGGGGTCACCAGGGGTCAGACCTCTACACACTCTCTCTCTTTCTTTCACGGTTTTTATACTACTTTTTGTTTAGTAACTGATCTATCTCTTCATTTATTATTTATTTGTTTTATTCACCATCGTTTTTTTTTAGTTTTTGGACAAAAGCTAGATTTAGGCTTTTGTTGATTCAAATGGTCCTACCACAGAAAAAAAGAAAGAAAGACAGAAGAAAGAAAAAGGAAAATTACACTACTTCACTGATTCTCCTAATGTCACATAAGCCACTTTACATAGAAAGTAAAAAGAAAGAAAAAAAAAAAAAAAAAAAAGTTAAAACAATCCACATCTTCCTTCCACATTACCACCAACACTAAACATTGCAATTAATCCCACAAACCTTTCATATATCACAAAATACCATGACCTCCACCACAACTAGAATCTCATACCCC
>BOPN01001375.1:142672-147672 GCA_017312705.2 Penaeus japonicus
TATCATTGTCGTAACTAATATCACTACTTTGATTGTTATCATTGTTACAACTGTTATTATCATTATTGATATTATTGTCATCATTTTTATATCATTTAATTTTTATCATTGTTATTATCATTATCATTGTTATTATTATCATTATTATTTTCATTAACACTATTATTATTGTTATTATTTTCATTAACACTATTATTATTGTTATTATTATCATTATCATAATAATTTCTATTATTATTTTTATCATTGCTATCATTATTACTTTGATTATCATTATCAGTAATATCATTATCATCATCATCACCATTATCATTATTACTATGATTATCATTGATATTGTTCATATCACTATCATCACTATTATTATAATCATTGTTATAGTTATCATTTTACTATTATCATCATTATCATTATTTCCATTATTATGATTGTAGTAAATCTTCCCCTGGGATCAGGCGGGTCATCCCGTAGACTTCGGGTCGCCTGTCCCCTGACGTCACTGACAAATCTACGGAATTCTCTGGCTTTCAAGATGACTTGGCTTTGCTTTTCTGTGTGTGTGCGTTTTAATAAGAATAAAGAGCGTTTTTATTTTCCTTTGACTTACCTTTCCGATTGAGCCGTGTTTTACATCTATATGTACATTACTATTGCTCTACATAACTCTACTTGTACATTACTTACCTTATGCTCTGTACTTACCTTACCTTGATCTTGTTTCTACCCATGAGTTTATACACCTTACCTTAATTTTTTCATCTGTTTATATCTTTGTGTTTTCTCTGTTTTCCCACACACGGATTCCTTCTTTCACTTTTTCCTCCTCCTATGTGCTCATTTTACATATTATAATTCTAATTAAAAAAAACCTTAGACTTTTAAATACAAATGTAATGAATTATGGGTAAAAAGTCACCAAAAGCGCGGGAAACTGCCAGTATATAAGGTCAGACAAGGGCGATTAAGGTCAAAGGGATCTTAGACTAGTGAAGTAGACGAATTATATTTTGGATTACTACCTGGCTGATTGACAGTTTCTCGCACTCAAATATTTCCACCCTCTGTTTTTTTCAAATAAGCGTATGGTGTGTAGTCTTTCTATAGTGAGTTTGTTCGAATGATTATGTTAATCGATGTATAATATGGATAATTACCTTTTTTATGGTGCCTTTCTGAATCAGCCAGTTGATTTTGATATCAAACAGTGGCTACGGGATAAACTTATTGACATCTTTTATTCATTTTGACCCGAGAGTCACCTTACTAAAATACGCCTGACCCACATTTGGTAATAACGCATAGTTGGGTAACACACGCTACCGAACCTAACATCGATAAACTCTACGGACTTATCAATTACCCATTACAATCATTTATTATGTATCATTATCATCATTATTATTAACAGTATTATCATCACTATCATAGTCATCATTATCATTATTATTAGTGTTATTTACCATTATCATCATTATCATTATTATTGTCAGTATCTTTATTGTGTTTTTTTACTATTCTCATCGTGTGTTCCTCTTCCTTTAAACACGTCTCCTTGTTCGTCTCTCCTTTCTCAAAACCTTCATTCCTCTTCTTCTTCCTCTATTTTTTCCTTTCATTCCTCATCTTCTCATTAATCACTTTCTTTTCTCTCCTCCTCTCCTTCTTCCTCTTTCGTGTTCTTCCTCTGTCCCCTTGTCTCCTTTACCCCCTCGTTCACATCCCCCACATACACCCCCCCCCCCCATCCAACTAACGTAATGTACGGCGTGTGACTCCCCACCCCAACCCCACCCCCATCCCCACCTTTAACTTCTCAGTCTTGTTTGGCAAAAATGCGAGTCAAATAAGTTGGCAATACTGTTTTTTTTTCCAGTGTCCTGTGATCTATTTTTATCGTATTCTTTTTTTTTTTTTACATGAGGTCTAGAACCTTTTTCTTTTTCTAGAATCTTCGTTAGGTTAGGTTAGGTAAAATGTAAAATGTAAACTTTTTAGGCGAGATGATCTATTTTCTTATCACGAAATCTAGAAGCTTATCTTTTCATCTCCTCTTCCTTCCCCCCCCCCCCCCCCATCCTCCAATCTAACCTCACACACTCATCGACTCAACCTCAACCCACTCCTACTATCCCTCTCCCCCCCTCCCCCCCCCCCCTCCTGCCTCGACACGACCCCCAATCACTTTGTCTCCCGCACCGCAAACCCACCCCTTCAACCCACCCCTTCAACCCACTCCCACACCGTGACTCTATCTCGTATTTTCTCTCCCCTTTCCTTTACTGAAACGATTCCTTCCTCCTCTTCCTTCTCTTCTTCTTTCACTTCCCCTTCTTCCATCCTCTCTATCTCTATCCCTTCTCTTCCCTTCCTCTGTCCCCCTCCTTAAATCTTCCCTACCCTTTATCCTCATCCTTCACTTATTCCCCTTCCCTTTAATCTTCCCCCTACCCCTTACCCATTCCCTCTCTGCCGCTCCTCCTCCCCTTCTCTATAACTCCCCCCTCCCACTCCCTACCCCTCACCTTTCCCCCCCTACCCCTACCCCTCACCCCCTCCCCTCCCCCTCCCCCTCCCCTTCCCCTCATCCCTTCCCATTCCCCCTCCCTCCCTCTCATCCCTTCCCCTTCCCCCTCATCCCTTCCCATTCCCCCTCCCCCTCATCCCTTCCCATCCCCCCCTCCCCCTCACGTCTCCCCCTCTCCCTTCCCATTCCCCCTCCCCCTACCTCTCCCCTTCCCCCTCCCCCTCATCCCTTCCCCTCCCTCATCCCTCCCCCTCCCTACCTCTCCCTCTACCCCTCATCCCCTCCCCCTCCCTACCTCTCCCGCTCCCCCTCATCCCCTCCCCCTCCCCCTACCTCTCCCCCTCATCCCTTCCCCTTTCCCCTCCCTCCCTTTCCCTCTCTCCCCTTCCCCCTCCCCCTCCCCCTCATCCCCTCCCCCTCCCTACCTCTCCCCCTCCCCCCCTTTACTAAAACGACTCCAACTTTCACCTCACACCGCCAGCGCCAGGTCTATCGAGTAAACCAATTTGCGGTAAGCGAAGAAACCGGTTTGTGTCACTCCGTAGAGGGAACACTCATTACGAGGGGGGAGGTGTGGGGGAGGAGGGGGGAGGGAAAAGGGGAAGGGGGAGGAGGGAGGGAAGGGGAGGGGGGGAGGGGAAGAGGGGGAGGAGGGGAGGGAAGGGGAAGGGGGGAGGGGAGGGGGAATGTGGAAGGGGGAGGGGGCTGAGAGGGGTCCTTTTCTGGGAGATGGAGGGGGGGTTGGTTGGTCAAGGGAGGGTTCGTCTCTTGGGGGCAAGATTAAAGGGAGGAGGGAAGGGAAGTGGAGGATGAGAGAGATAAAGTGAAAGAGAGAGAGAAAACAAGAGACAGAGAAAGAGAAAGAGAGAGAGAGAGAGAGAGAGAGAGAGAGAGAGAGAGAGAGAGAGAGAGAGAGAGAGAGAGAGAGAGAGAGAGAGATAACTGAAAAAAAAACAAGAAGAAAAAAAACAAACAGTCAGAATTTAAGAAATATTTCACATAGGACATTAAAAAGAGAGGCAAGATAAAGATACACAGGAACTAAAGGCCGAAAGAGGTGGGCGGGCAAGGGAGGTAAAGAAAACGGAGAGACAGATAAATTGATGAGAAAT
This sequence comes from Penaeus japonicus, assembly GCA_017312705.2. Lineage (NCBI taxonomy): Eukaryota > Metazoa > Arthropoda > Malacostraca > Decapoda > Penaeidae > Penaeus > Penaeus japonicus. The sequence continues at coordinate 146,309 of BOPN01001375.1, forward strand.
TGATAAAGAGGTGGGATGGTTAAATTGATTGACGTGACAGATATATAAATTGCTTAGAGATAGATGGAGAGCAGAGATTGATGAATGGATAAGAAATACTTGGAAAGGAGAGATAGTTAAGTTGAGGGAGATTGATGGAGAAGAGAGAGATAGATTGAGATGAGAGATAGATAAATTTGATTAGAGATAGATGAACAGATAGATGAGAGATTGTTGGAGAGGATAGATAGATGGAGATGAGATATAGAGGAGATCAGAGATAAATGAATTTATGAGAGATAGATAAATTGATGAGAGATAGGTAGAGACGAGAGACAGATTGAGATGAGAGATAGATAATTTAATTAGAGATGGATGGAGAGCAGAGATTGATGAATTGATGAGAGATACACGGAGGGGAGAGATAGTTAAATTCATGACAGATAGATGGAGATGAAAGATGGATGATGAGAAATAGATAATTTGAGGAGAAATAAAGGAATTATGTAAGGTCGACGGAAAGAAGATTTATAAATGATGAGAGACAGATAGATAGGAGAGATAAATAAAAGAGAGTAGATAGATGGAAAGAAGAGGTAGACAAAGAGGATATAGATAGAGAAAACATATATAAAGAAAAAAAAGGTGAGATAGAGAGTAAATAGACAGGAGATAAACACAGAAACAAGAGACAAAACAATTGATAAAGAGTAAAGATCAAAAGGCGAAGGGAAGCCAAAATAGTGTCAAGACGTTTTCCTAATTCTGCAAAACAACTTGGCTTTGATTCCTATTACACACGTCCAATTCATTTCTCCTCCCCATTTACCTCTCCCTACCGGTATCATCCCCCCTTCCTACTCCCCGTTTCCGCTCCCCTCTCCCTACCTTTCTTCCCTTTCTTCCCTCCCCTACCCTTTTCCTTTCTTCACTCTCCCTACCCCTTTCCTTTCTTCCCTCCCCTACCCTTTTCCCTTCTTCCTTCCCCTACCCGTTTTCCTTTCTTCCCTCCCCTACCCTCTTCCTTTCCCTACCCTCTCCCTACCCCTTTCCCTTCTTCCCTTCCCTACCCCCTTCCCTTTCTTCCCTCCCATACCCTTTTCCTTCTTCCCTCCCCTACCCCTTTCCTTTTTCCCTCCCCTATCCTCTTCCTTTCCCTACCCTCTCCCTTTCCTTTATTCCCCCCTCCCCTTCCTCAATCCCCCTCTTTCTTCCCTTATTCCCCCCTCCCCTTCCTCAATGCCCCCCCCTTCCTTGCCTCCCCTTACTCTTCTGCTCCTCTTCCTCCTCCGTGATGGCATTGGCAGATGAATCAACTAAATAATGCTGATAATGATAGTAATTATGAAAAAAAGATAATGATGGTAATGGAAACAGTAACAATG
>BOPN01001375.1:171010-173510 GCA_017312705.2 Penaeus japonicus
AAAAAACAACGAAACAAAATGCGACGGGACAGTAGCAACCATAATGCCGTAAAAGTAGAAATATCAGTCTAACAATTTTTCGTTTCATAGGAAAAGCTATTTCAGTAAATGAAGGGATGTCAATTCAAACCTTTTAGCCTTGTCATCAAAGGACCTTAACAAGTAAGAATCCATAATCATCTTCTGCCAGTTAAGAACGGTTGTTTTAGAAAAAAAGAGATATAAAGAGATGCATAAAGAGATATATAGTTAGACAGAGATAAATAGATGAACAGATATATAGATGAATAGATAGATAAATGTAGATTGATCTTAGGACGACGACTTACTTGTTAAATCAGTGGGTAATGTTCACTGGGTAAGGTTTTGCAGAGAAATGAAGCTTATATAAAAGATATTATGAAAAGGATATCATCAGATGGATGACTCAGACTGGGAGACTGTCTGTGATATTCATTTACCATGACTAGATACAGCTCCTGTCTATATTCAATATAATATACTTCTCATTACTAATAAATGCTTATACTTCTCATCTATCTACAGTATACCAGTCCGGGTTATCCTTACTTAAGACGATGAATTATTGTTAAATCGCCGGGTAAGATTCACCTGGGTTTCAAACTAATGTCGAATTTTTAAATCATGAAGCAATTATGGTTACAGTTATGAAGAAACTCAATATTTATAAGAAATAAATGGATAGATTATTAACTATTATTCAGTAAAGACGAATAACATGGATCTTTATTGGTCTAAAGCATGTCATTAGACCACATACAACAACATATGTGGGAACTTGGGATGGGAATGTATAATTATCAATCGGGACGGGCTATTAGGAATGATCTCACTCCTTCATCCTACTGTAGTATAAAAAGAAGACAATGCCGAATTCTTCATACAGATGTTTCTGAATCAGCCCAGATGAACCTTTCCTCGGAAGATGAATGACTCTACTACATCACTGGGAGAGGTTCACCTGGGCTACGATGAATGTCCACGAAATCGTTCTTTAATGCTTCATTGTATATCTTAGGCTTCTTGATTTTGATTTACCATGACTAGGTATAGCACTATACACTGTAGAATCTTTTTTTTTATGTTTTTGTACATTTATCTATATCAGTCCAGGGGTTCCTCTCCTAGGATGATGAATTATTTGTTACATCACTGGGTGAGGTTCACCTGGGCTTCAAAGAAGCGTCACAGAGAAATCATGAAGCTTATATAAGGGGTATTATTTAAAAGGTCATAGTCATACAATTTCCTCTGAATCAGCCCAGATGAACCTTTCCTCGGAGGATGAATGACTCAACTACATCACTGGGAAAGGTTCACCTGGGCTACAATGAATATCCTCGAGATTTTTAATGTTTGTTTGTATATCTCAGACTGGGAGAGTGCGTATGTAATTCATGATCTTAATTCACCATGACTAGATACAGCACTCGTCCAAATCTGATGATATCTTATACATCTAATATCCATGATATCTCATTTACATTTTAATACATTTATCTTCATCGGCCCAGGGGATCCCCTCTTAGGATGATGCTACAACACTGGGTAAGCTTCATCTGGGCTTCAAAGAAGCGTCACAGAGAAATTATGAAACTTGTATGATATGTATCATGAAAAGGATAAGCATATATGCATAATAAGGAACTCGGGATGAATACAGGTAAGTGCAATTGTTAATCGGGACAATGTCGAAATGTTTACACAATTTCCTCTGAAACTTTCCTCGGAAGATGAATTACCAAAGTACATCACAGGAAAAGGTTCGCCTGGGCTACCACGAATATCCCCTTTTTACGGAAACATGACCTACTAATTACCGTAATACGTAAAGTTGACCTCTTAAGATAGTTTTTATGATAAATATCATGCATGTCAATATATAGTAACAAAAATATTATACTATTTAATATCTTTTTTATCAAAGTAACTTTATATAGGTACTCGGGATGTGATTGTGAATCGGGTTGGGTCATTATGAATTCAAATCTCTCTGTTATTATCTGAGACGGACAGGGGTGTTTAGGCAGATTATATCGTTATATGTTATTCATTTGACAATATAAATCTTGATAGACAGACAGACATAAATTTATGAATAAATAGATAGTCCTTGATAGACAGATTTTTATAGATAGACATATAGATAGATCTTTATGGTATATCTTTATAGATATATAGTTATAGATAGATCTTTATAGATAGATCTTTATAGATAGATCTTCATGATAGATCTTTATAGATAGATTTTTATAGATAGATCTTTCTGATAGATCTTTCTGATAGATCTTTATAGAGAGATCTTTATAGATAGATCTTTATAGAGAGATCTTTATAAAGAGATCTTTATAGATAGATCTCTATAGATAGATCTTTATAGAGAGATCTTTATAGAGAGATCTTTATAGATAGATTTTTATAGATAGATCTTTATGATAGATCTTTATAGAGAGATCTTTATAGAGAAATCTTTATAGAT
>BOPN01001375.1:201010-206010 GCA_017312705.2 Penaeus japonicus
TTTCTTTGCTGCTATATGTCAAGGCTTTCATCTTTTTAAAATAATTCTTGTGGACTCTGGGATCTATGAAAGGCATTACCGCTTGTTACCTCCAGCTACTATTGCTTCGTCACGCCACGCTCCGTCCCGCTATGCCTCAGGGTATGCCCGTGCCTGCTAATCCCGCCGTTGCATGAGCCCGAAGCTCGCTGGCTGGCAGATCCTTGCACGGGGCCATGCTCATGGGTTGTCAGTAACACAATTGCAAATAATAACTGCATGAGAGGCACAGAATACAAACACACACATTCAAATACACACACACAAATATATGTATATATATATATATATATATATATATATATATATATATATATATATATATATATATACATATATACACACACACACACACACACACACACACACACACACACACACACACACACACACACACATATATATATATATATATATATATATATATATATATATATATATATATATATTTATGTACATACATATATAAATATAAATATAAATATATATATATATATATATATATATATATATATATATATATATATATATATATATATATATATATATATATATATATATATATATATACATACATATACATATTTATATATATATATATATATATATATATATATATAAATATATATATACATATATATATATATATATATATATATATATATATATATATATATATATGTGTATGTATATATATATATATATATATATATATATATATATATATATATATATATATATGTATGTATATATATATATATATATATATATATATATATATATATATATATATATATGTATATATATATATATATATATATATATATATATACATATATATGTATGTATATATATATGTATATATATATATATATATATATATATATATATATATATATATATATATATATACATATATATATATATATATATATATATATATATATATATATATATATATATATATATATATATATATATATATAATATATATATATATATATATATATATATATATATATATATATATATATATATATATATATATATATATATATATATATATATATATATATTTATATATATATATATATATATATATATATATATATATATATATATATATATATATATATATATATATATATATATGTGTGTGTGGCTGTGTGTGTGTGTGTGTGCGCGCATGCGCTCGCGTGTACATGTTTACGTGTGTGTGTTTGTGTGTGTGTGTGTGTGTGTGTGTGTGTGTGTGTGTGTGTGTGTGTGTGTGTGTGTGTGTGTGTATGTATGTATGTATGTATGTATGTGTGTGTGTGTTGATAGGTAGACCCCGTACAAACACACATGGTTTAATTGTGTTTTTTAGGTAACAAATTGTTGTACGTATCCGTCCCTAATCAATATATCAAGTCTGTTTACCTTTCTCAAAATACTCCCATCAGCATAAGCAGCTAAAATGCGTACTCCCCATCCTCGAGTGGACCAAGCTCTCATAAATCAAAGGAAATTCCCCTTTATCGTCCCTCGCCACCTCTCTCTTTCTATTTTCCATGATGCATTTTCTGGAACAGACTGGATCGTAAATAATCATAATCGTTAGGGATTCACAGCAGCTGCTAAGGTGATTATTCAGTTGAATATCCAGCCGGCGATACTAAATACTAATTAAGAGGCGATCAGTTTCATTTGGCGGGGGACCTGGGTATCATGAGTCGGTGGCAATCAGTGGGGATTAGCAACAGATGGTTGCTAATGCTCGGACGAATGCTTATTGCATGGATCATCATCTCTCCCGAGATTGGAAGTAAAGGAGAACTGTTTTGTTTTCGGGAAATTTTGTAGTAAACCTCTGCCATTTATGCTCAATGATAGTTGTGATGATTAAGTGTAATATTTCTAGGGTCTGTTTTACTGGGCATAAGATGTGTTTGTTTTGACCTCGGTAGGATGCCATAACAGACGTGTACAGTTCACAACAAAGCAGAGGATCTTTCCCTTTTTGTTTCCTGTTCATAATTCCGTGCGAGTTGATGTGTGAGGATAGGAGACGGATGAAAAACATGCCATTCAAATGCAATGAAAATGCATACCAATCAACTGCAACAAAAAGGAACTATTCACATAATGATATAATTTGAAAGAGAAAATAGTTATTGAATAATTATAATGTAAATAGTACGGCACACCAAAACTATTACATAAGCTTTTTGATTTCTCCGCGACTCTTCTTTGAAGCTTACCCAATGACGTATCAAAGAATTTATCGTCTGCCGAATGGATAACCTGGGCTGATGAAGAGAAATGTCAAGCGCTGTACCTAGCCATGGGATATTAAATTCATGGATTTAATACGCACTCTCCCAGTCTGAGATCTACAAGCATTAAACAACGGCTTCGATATTCGTTATAGCCAACATGAACGTAATCCCAATGAATTAGTTGAGTCATTCATCCATTTTCCGAGGAAAGGTTCATCTGGGATGATTCAGAGAAAATGGTATGTGTGAGACAACGTTGAAGCCACGTGGAGACATAAGATTACCACGTGGTCATGATGCTATAAAAACGAACTAGGCAACTCTTCATAGCGACCTAGCGTCAGGAAATTCGGGGCATTCTCCACTACCCTTCTATCGCACTTCTACTCTAGCTCTCGGCGAAGGCGCTGGGAGCGTCAGCCCCCGCCGCCGACCCCACGCACCTATCAGAGAACAGAAGCCATCGATACCAGTAATTATTTCCATATAACCGTGCCGATATTCCATCAAATAAAGGAGTCAAGAATACCAGACTTTGGCTTCAAAAACCTCTTTGTGAGTAAGCTCTCACAGTATGAAGATTCCTGGATTGCCCTTTTTATACAAAAATGGAGGACTGGGATCAATCATAATAACACGTTCTGATTAACAATTGTAGATTCGACTCCTGAGTTCCTACACTAGCTTGTATTTATAGGTTCATTTGGGATTATTTAGTGAAAACTGTGTGAACATTTTTGCATTCCCTTATTCCATACAAGGAATAAGGTCTGGGATCATTCGTAATATATGTACACACACACACACACACACACACACACACACACACACACACACACACACACACACACACACACACACACACACACACACACATGAATCTATGAAGTCTGTTTACCCATCTCAAAATCATCCCATCATAAAACGTGTACTAACCATTTTCATAAATGAAAAGGAAATTCCTCTTTCGCTTCCCTCATCACCTCTATTTTTCCGTGATTGACTTCCTGCAATAAACTGGACCGGGAATAATCATAATCGTTGGGGATTAGCAACAGTTGCCAAGGCGATTATTCATTGATATTGATTATCTCACGTACCGGCGAGATAGTAAATGCGAAGTATAAAGCCGATTTATTTGATTAGGCACGGGACCGGGTAGCATGATTTGGTGGATATCCATTGGGGTTTGGAGCTGTCCGTTGCAAATGTCCGGAGAGTGGTTGTTGCATGACTCATCTCTTTCGCGAATGAAAGGGACTGACAGTGATTCATTAACGATGTTTATAATTCTGCGTAGATCTGCATGTGTATCTTTAAGAAAATCTCTCTCTCTCTCTCTCATTCTCTCTTCTCTCTCTCTCTCTCTCTCTCTTTCTTTCTCTCTCCCTCTCTCTCTCTCTCTCTCTCTCTCTCTCTCTCTCTATCTTTCTCTCTCTCTCTCTCTCTCTCTCTCTCTCTCTCTCTCTCTCTCTCTCTCTCTCTCTCTCTCTCTCTCTCTCTCTCTTTCTCCCTGTCTCTCTTTCTCCCTGTCTCTCTTTCAAACCCATTCATCCGCAGAGCAACGAAGCAATCCACGCTCTGTGCAGTCCTGAGTTCCGCTGATAACGTGTTTTCTCTCCCACGCCAATCTTTTTCTGAAAGTTTTGTACAAAACCTCTTCAACTTATGTTCAATAATGGTTCTGATGGTTGCAAAGTTTATCATCTCAAGAGGCTCTTTTTCTGGTCGTAAGATGTGGATGTTTTGACCAAGGAGATAAAAATAGGCGCGGAGAGCTCACAATAAAGCAGAGGATCTTTTAATCTTCTTGTTCATGATATCATGCGAGGTGATGCGTAAGGCTAGACAGCGCATCGAGAATACCAGTTATAAAAGTTGCAATAAAAAGAGAGAGCAGGGGATGGGGGGGAGGCGGTATATGGAGATAATTGATTACCAAAAGAAAGAGCGATAGAAAAGGAAAGAGAGAAAGGGAGATTGAGTGAGAAAGAGGGAGAGAAATGTAGATCAGGAATAACAATTATGTAGCAGCGAGAGGAGCCAGAACAATACCAATATAATAATAAAACAAAAATAATGAAAAACATCATATGTAACACAGAGAGTGGAAGGACAAGTTCCAGACACAAGCGGAGAATGTGTGAGGAAAATAATCATTGGCGAAATAGTAGTACAAGATTAAAAAGAAAAGAAAGAAAGAACAAAAAAACTAAGTGAATGAGATGAAAACATAGTACAGGAAGCGTTTACGAGAGCTGAAATATAAGGACGGAGATTCTACAAGCTGTTAAAGCTGGGATGACGACAGCCATACCAGGGAGATAAGGAAGGGATGGTGTACCATTATCTTAGAGTCACTTAGTTGCATCGGTCATATGGACTACGAGAATGCGAATAACAAAAACAAAAACACAACACTTTATATAGAACGGCTTACTGAAATATACATCAAGTTACCTGGACAACGAAGCTGAAGAGTTTTATTTTCTTATCTAACTATTTTAATATGAATGAGGCAACTTTTTATATCTCTATATAAAATATGGAAATTACTTTTGAAATCATTTAAATTAAAGTGAAAACAGTGCTATGTGAAGTAGCTAAGGATAAAGGAGAACGTGTTCACCCTTTCTTCGGGAAACACGAGATATAGCAAGCAAACGACATGTATGAAGTCTGGATGTTTACTTAACCCCC
>BOPN01001375.1:226010-228510 GCA_017312705.2 Penaeus japonicus
AATAGATCAAATATATCTATACATGATAGTAAGGATGCAAATGTAGGAATAATGATAATAAAAATAATAGCAATAATGACAAAAAATACGTGAATATGTTTTCTAGTGCAAGGTGCCTGATCACTCGCTTACTAAAAGAAAGTAGAGAGCTCTGTGAAAGCAACAACAATAACTATAAAGGTTATTTGAACAAAATATTGAAAAGCATCAACTATTCCCTATGAGAGGTGAAGCTTCCTTTTCTGTTCCGATCCGCGCCCTGTGAGTGTTTGGAAATTAAATTCATCTTTCATAAATAAGTATCGATTTTAAATATCTACCTGCTGAAATCATTGATAATAATAACAAAACGAAACCCAGATCTTCCTCGTGCATCCCATGATAGTATAGAATGAATTCTTCCTCTGCTCTCGGAAAGAAAATTACATACGGACATTTAAAATATACTGTCTTGCCTTTTAAGAGGATCAGTCAACGACCACCCGATAGCCGAGGCAGATATTCCAGATATGGAATAATTTTGCCTGTTGATTTGATTAACCTTATGTGGTTACGCCCTGGAAGCTACCTTTCGAGGATTTGTGTTTTGAAGATTTTGTTTGAAAATCTATTGTATTACAGTTTTCATATCGATATTGCTCTCTCTTTCTCTCTCTCTCTCTCTCTCTCTCTCTATCTATCTCTCTTTGCCTCCCTAACTCCCTTTCTTCTATGAATAGTACTGAATATGATAGTCTTTCTCCAATATCAAATTAATATATTTATCATTGTCTCTTATATACAAATATAACTTTCATCATAAGCCAACGATGATCTAACCTTTCAAAGAGAGATTCGTAAAAGAGACCATGATAGAATTTCCGCAAAAAAATGTTCACAGTTGCTATTTCCGATTACTTCAATCCATCCGATTAAAAAAAAAAAAAAAAAAATGTCCTTCCCTGAGAATGAGGCATTACCAATTTAAAATCGTAAATGGAGACGGCCTAGGTAGATAAATATAGATATGGGAAGTTGCAGCTACCACTTCCACTTTGATTCTTCGCCTTTTCTTGTGGAATAATGTGCATTATATCCCAATCTTCATTTTCTACACATCGTCCTTAACATGTTTCTGCTTCCTCGCCAGTAGAGCACTTAACATCAAAAAGGTCGCCAGATATATCCAGTCTCAGATAGCAAGCATGTTGATTTTGCCTTCGAAACGTATCCCAACAAAGGAATCGCATACCGAATGGGGTTTGCTTTACTCACGAGCCCTGTGTTTGGCCTGGCAGGGGAGCGCGGTGCATTTGGCTGTTATTTCGTCTTTCTGTTTCTTTATTACGCCAGAGTTCTGCTCAGGAATATCAAGAACTTTGTAACTTATTTATCATCGTTATTTGTCCATAAAGGCGTATTTAACTCTTGTAGTAGGGTGATCATCCGTTCTGATTGCAAGAATTTCTTTTAGCTAAATGATTGCTTCGCCATTAGAGATGCAGATTCCAGTGCATTTTTCTCCCGGGGTTTCGGACTAGCGTCTTTCGCAAATCTTCGACTGGTCAACAATGGACCAGGGCGAGATCCAAACGGCTTTACAAATCACATACAAATCAGACAATCACAAATATCCGAGAAGTGCTTTATGATTAAGGATAAATATATTCATCAGCAGAATTGTAACACCGTTTAGACTTCATGGACCACATTCAGTTTTACTAATCACTTGCATAAAAAGATAAAAAGCTTTCACCTTTAGGAAAAAGATAATATAAAGATACAGTTAAGAATATACAGTCAGTCATGAATGAATATATTACGGTAAAATAAAACATGTATCTCTATGATTGTGGTTTCATTCAGAATACACAACATTCCTCAGACGCACAAGATAACAACGATTTTTTTTTCCCAATAAAGAAAATGCAAAACAGAAAAAAAAAAAAACGTTCGTGACTAGGTTTCAATCTGTAATATCGACGTTTCAAAACTTGGATTATTGTTCGTTCGGAGCCTGTGATGAAAGTTAGATTGAAAACGCTCCGAGACTGAGGCTTATTTTTGCCTCAAATGGTTTCCTTTCGGTCGCGAGATTGTGGCTGCTCAATCGATGGCTTTCATTGTGATCGCGACTTTTGAAATTGTACTTTGATTTGTTGTATTATCACTATTGTTATTTCATTGTTATTGTTATTGGTTTTACTATTGTTGTTGTCGTTGTAGTAGTTGCTATTGCTATCGTGGTTATTATCATTGTCATCGGAATTATTTTTATTACTGATATTAATATCGTTATTAATGAAAACAATGTAGTAACCAGAACAGAAGCGTTACCCCCCCCCCCCTTTATCTGTGAGACTTGAAGGTGACAAATGAACTCTCACATACATAGACTTCTAAGATGGCGAATCATCAAGGCGTCGACACAAACACGATATCATTCCGCGGGAAAACTTAACTCAAGCTAACATCAGGTCAACCTAGGGGTTAAGACGGGATTCCTCTAGCTTCCATTTCT
>BOPN01001375.1:236010-241010 GCA_017312705.2 Penaeus japonicus
AAGTGTAGTGGTCACGGGATTCTCTGCAAAGATAAGGCAATGCATTCAGTCTCGAAGGAGGCTGAATCGGCGATTGGTTGGGACAAGTTAAATGGAGTTATTGTTGGAAGCGCTTTTCAGATGACTCGCAGGTTCCCCATCCTTGGGCTGATAGCATTGTTTGAGACAGTGAGCCTCTCCCATGCTGCTTTCTCTGTCTCATTCTTCATTTACTTCCTTATTCATTCCGAATATATTGTAACCATAAGAAAATGTGTGGGAGAGGGACTTTTCTTGTATCACTGTATCTTTAACACAAAGCAGATTTGCATTTTTTTTAGGAGACTGTTGACAATAATAACTAGTTGCTTCACTCTGAATATATTTTTTAACAGGATTTGAGATATATAAGTCTAACATCTTCGAGATGCTCCAGCCAATTTGGGAAGAAGGAGATATTGTAGGGAGTCGTCTCCTCTAACCACACTCAGTGACATGCGTGTGTTTGCAACAAAAAGTATCTTGATTTTGACGACGCAGAATCTTGTTGAATATGATTTTGAATTAGCCATAACACAAAGAAGCTAATGAACTCCAAAGGGAGTGCTCGAACCAAATTGTAATGCTAAGAATCCTGCTGTGAAAACAAAGGTGCAAAACCAAAGTAAGTCAACCGAGCATACAAATTTCTAACCTTGTGCATGCAGCGTCTTTGACCAAAGAAATAATTATCACTATCACTATCACTATTATCCCTATTATTATGATCATTATCATTATCATTGTTACTGTTATCATTATCATCACGCTTATCATTAATAATGATATTCAGATTCGATGTCTACTCCTAACCCAACTTGCAGGATTGATATTTCCGTCATTTTAACAATTCTATTAGTGCGTGATGCGATTGCTGTATTTCAATGTTCTTTCAAAATGCCATGATTCCGATTAGAAGCAACACTATAACAATAACAACCGCTCAGTACAAAATATGACCTTATCCAAGTGAACATCCCCGATGAATTATAACATAAATAGGAAAGAAAAGACTGACGTTTACCTACAGTATCCTAAACATCCCGATCTGAATGTTTTCGTAGCTCAACTGTGCTCAATCAAAGCCAATGGTTGTTAACCCAGCCCATTCGCCAGCGTCACAACCGTCCATTACCACAAACAACCCAACAGGACGCTACTCGTTCGACCCCACGCCCTCCCTCGCCATTGCTCGTCTGGCGGAAAACAGTTAATTGGAATCCTGTGTGTGAGTAAAAGGTTGATACTGTGATAAATGGAATCCTGCGTGTTGACTGTTCTGCGGGAACGAAGGCGGTTCCGGATCCGCAACGGGGTATGATTCGATTTAAATAAGGATGTAGATGTTAGGAGTACATGCATAAGTATGGACAGTATATGTGTGTGGATATCTATCTTTATATATATATATATATATATATATATATATATATATATATATATATATATATATATATATGTGTGTGTGTGTGTGTGTGTGTGTGTGTGTGTGTATGTATATGTATATGTATATGTATATGTATATATATATATATATATATATATATATGTATATGTATACATGTGTGTGTGTGTGTGTGTATATATATGTGTGTGTGTGTGTGTGTGTGTGTGTGTGATGGATGCATCAGAGGTTGATTCATTGCAAAAGAAGTTTTAACTATCAGGATGCCAGTTAATCATTATCATAAAAAAAAAGACTATTGCAGTAAACTCTCAATATATATACGCATTCTCATAAACAAACAACGGGGAGACAATGAAGTCAGGAGATTATTTACAAGTTAAGATTACTTCATCTATTTCTTTATTCTATTTTTCTAAAGGGTATCTGGGTGGGTGGGGGCTCAAGTCGAGCTTTGTCAACAAGATATAAATTAACCTTAATCTCCCAATATGACGACTAGAGATAAGTAAAGCTACCTAAAAGTAGTGACATATCGGAGAGCAATGCACAGACCTTACCAACGAAATGGGAAACCCAGAACCACGTGGACTTCAGATTTTCAGTATTGGAATCATGCAAATGAATTAGGATGTTTAGAGCTTCTCTTCATTATGCAACCAAAGCGCTTCTGAAGGGAACGAGCAAAATATTTGATCTTCAATTGGGTAAGAATAAAACGCCAAATGTTATTTCGGTACAATATTATGTCTGCGTCTCCCAAGTAAACAAGCTTCTTGAGTTCATAGTTCGATTAAATTGCACCTTGATATTTCAATGATTTGTTGGTATTATCATATAAAGCTAATAATCAACGTTCGCTGATTAACAGTTATTTTTTTATGTCGTCGTTGAAGCACCACTGTCACTCATTAAAGGTCTAGAAGTTATGATTAGATTCTTCATTATGAAAACTCTCGGAACCAGAAGAGAAATAACCAAGGATAAAACTTAGCACATCTGTTTACGTTCTGATCTCCCCTGCTTCCCACACGGCCTCCCCCCCCCCCTCTCTCTCTCTCTCTCTCTCTCTCTCTCTTTCAGTGAATGGTTCGTTTCTGCCAGTTATTATTTCTAAAAGTGTTACTCTTTGCCTTCAAGTTTCGAATCGTGTTTGTGTGACGAAATAGCCATGAATTTGAGAGGATAGGCCTACAATTAATTCTATGTTCTTCATACGTAAACAATACTTGATCGTATTCACACAGCACATGGCTCTACATGAACTTTTTTGTTTGTCTGTCAATCTAATTCACCGCCCGTTTTCTTTATCTTGGTTCTTACACTTTGTTCCTTCCCTTTCTGCCGTCCCTGCATATAATTATCCTGCTTGCCTCGTCGCGCCCTGTCGTCTCAACTCAGTCCCTCCTTTTCATCTGATCCTTGTCGGCAAGATTCTCCAGCCGTCTTCACAAATTCCGGTTTAATTGCTTGATGATGATGTCAGGGAGAAGGACGCGGGCCTGAGCGAGGATTAGCTCGCTTAAACTCCGGATCCTGGACAACCCAAAGCCTCAAGAGAGCTTTGCAGACGCATTCTCGAGGATTTCATTACGAGACTCACCTTTGATCTTTATATTTTATTTTCAAATTTTCAGTCCGTCCATCAGCTGGACTCCCTATTTTTTTTTTCTTTTTTTCTTTTTTTTCTCTCTCAACCAGTCACTCAATCACTCACTCACTCACTCACTCACTCACTCACTCACTCACTCACTCACTCACTCACTCACTCACTCACTCACTCACTCACTCACTCACTCTCCTCTCTCTACCTGGCTGCCAACCGTTTACCAACTAAGGAAAATTGTGACTTATTCTATTCCTAACTATCTTTACATTTCTTACTAATCTCAACTTCGGTAACATGATGCAGTTGTCTACATCATATAAAAGTCTTTAGTATGTCACGGAATTGTACTAGAAACGTATTTTTAGACTAATATCATGCACTGATCATCAGATTTTATTTAATGACTAATAAAAATTATTGATGAAAATGTTACTTGCTTTTTAACTGTCTAAAGGTTAGTTAACGAGAAATACGGCCTTTGACTGCCATTACACTGGAGTATTTACAGTCAACTTCAAGATTACTTACTCGCTCGTTCCGTTGACAGATGTTGGTCGAACACAAAAAGGCAGGAATGACGCCTTCTCCTTCACACGTTCTTAGGACAGATCTATATGTGTTTTTGGAATCCTAGAGTAGGAATATAATGCAGGATAAATCATTAAGGCAATAGATATATGAACAAACATTGTATACACATACACACAAACATCCAGTTGGAAAGTATTATTAACATGAATAGGCAGAAATTAAGAGTTAGAGTTGAATGTTAGAACAAAATGACAAATCATTTGCTCTTACATATTTTCTCTACAAACATGTTAAAAACACTCGTGAGCATTACTTTACCAATCTTAATTTGCATAGTTTTTGTTTTTCAATGACTCATTATCATTTTTAGTGTCATACATTCAATGCACCCTTATATAAAGAATTAATGTCTTTGTAGATGATAGTACTCCTCTTCGTTATCACTTCAGTATTCCACAGGATAGTACAGTTTTCCCATTCCATTCGCACGCGCGCACGCACACACACACACATATATATATTCACACACACAAACACACACACACACACACACACACACACACACACATATATATATATATATATATTTATATAGTTTTATAACGACTCATAATATAAAGAAATGAGTTTATTTATGTTATGGTAACTGGGGTGCAATATACATGTATGTAATTGCATGTATGTGTGTCTCATTCTACGTATATATGTATATTTACCTGTATATATATATATATATATATATATATATATATATATATATATATATATATATATATATATATATATATATATATATAAACACACACACACACACACACACACACACACACACACACATGGACACACGTGTGTGTGTGTGTGTGTGTGTGTGTGTGTGTACAAATGTGTTTAAGTAGTAATTTCTTTACGATTGATATCCTTTGTTTGTCTTCACAGGGTTTCCACAGAGTTGGGCATTGTGCGATAAATACATGATTTTACAAAACTTTAATCCGGTATTTTCATAACCTCATAAGCAAGTATTTACATCTAAATTGTTTAGAAATAGTGTCGCGGAAGAATATAACAGACAAATATATGTGAAAGAGAGGAAGAAGGAATGTATAAAAAAAAACATGGAAATTAATATCTACTGACGCACAATGTTGCAAATCACATTCCTATCAACAACATCTATAATACCATTCAATTCTTCTTCATTATACTTCTTATACTTTTGCAGATAGTTTTTCGTTTTCTTCTAAACTCCTCCTCCTTAGGATAAATCCTCGCTGAACAAAAACAACTCTACGGACGTGAACAATAAACTTTGAAGTTGCATTCAACTGTTGAAACTTTGCTCGTCAATAAGTTGTTGCCAAGAAGCTGTCAGTTTCTAAGGAGATGAAAATAGCGTTCGTGTATTTGCTCTTGATTTATATTTCCATTACTGCTATT
>BOPN01001375.1:287030-289530 GCA_017312705.2 Penaeus japonicus
TCTCTCTCTCTCTCTCTCTCTCTCTCTCTCTCTCTCTCTCTCTCTCTCTCTCTCTCTCTCTCTCTCTCTCTCTCTCTCTCTCTCTCTCTTGCTATCTCTCTTTCTCTCTCTCTCTCTCTCTCTTTCACCACGAGCGAAGACACACTTTTTGTTCCCTTCAGAAATGAAGCTATAAAAATAAAACTAGCACAATGGACTATCAAAATGAAAACAAGAAAAAAAAATCGTAAAAAGAAGAAGAAGAAACGGAGGAAACAGAAAGGAGAGGATAAGGAAGTGTGAGACAAGCTTTGATTATCTTCGGCTCTTCTGCAGAACCTTTTTATCGTAACTCCACTTTTGTTTTATCTTCCCCTCCCGTACCTTGCGCTTTGTCCACTATGCATATATATATGCATATATATTTTTTCTTTCTTGCTCTTATCTGTCTGTTTTCGTTTTTTTGTTTTTGTTTTTCTTTCTTGCTTTTGTCCCACTCATATGCACATAAAAGGAAAAAGAGAGGAAAGAAATGAAAAGAGTGTAGTTGTGTGTGTGTGTTTGTGTGTGTGTGTTTGTGTTTGTATAATGTGTATGTGTGTTTTTGTGTTTGTTTGTTTGTGTGTGTGTGTGTATTTCTGTTTGTGTAGGTGTGTGGTGTGAGGACTGAGGAGTATTACAATCTGTTCAACAGAAGACTCCCCTGCCCCTGCAGTGCATCGAGTTTACCTGAGCAATCTGCCTGATTATACCCCTCCGAAATCCTTTAAGCACTACATGTCAACTAAAGTAACGACGTTCACATGATATCCCCTAATTCACCATTCCATTTATAGACTCTTAACGAGTTCGCTTGAATTCCACCCCCTTCTTCACGATTTTCTCAGAGTATTTCCCTTACCAGTGCCTTGATTTATAACAATTTGATCAACAGACTTAAAAACACAACCTAGAAGACCTAACCTAACCCTATGCACTCACATCCAAATATCAAGAATGGCGACGTTATGCCTTATAGACACCATATTTACACTTTAAAACATCATATTGGTGAAACTAAAGTGAATCCAGGAGATTTTAAAGTTGCATAATGGTTCAAGCAATTCCCTTTCAATCCTGGTTTCCTCTATCTAATCTGCAACATGGCAGCGCAACCTTAAGGCGCCATTAACCTTAAGCCCTGCGTGATCGATTTGTGCAACATGACCGCGCACTTATGACTAATGGCAAGACTATAACTTTGGTGGATTTATTGCCTTGGATTCGCCTTCCCATGCCGGGATATCCAATTATTGTGATGAATGAAGTGTCCAATCTCTCCTGGTTTTATATACGTACTGTACTTGTATCGTAACGTATGAGATGCGATGTTTTGAGGTGTTCCATTAATATATAACACATTAGTAACTTACGATTATTGGGTTTCGCTTGCATTTTATCTTGCTATGAGTTTTAAAAGTGCAATCAAAGCTAAGTCTCGTCGACTGTCTTACAAATTAATGATAAAAGCGTAATCATAAAGTTTATTTCACAGTCTTTCAACTGAAATCGTCTAATACTTAGGCGATTATGGGATTTTATTATTATTACTATTGTTATTTTCATGTTTATTTATCTTTTGACTGCGGTTTCTTGGCGTCCCATGTATCAGTAAAAATATATATAATAGAAAATGACCATAGCAATAATAATCATAATTGAAGAAAGTGGTGATAATGACAACGACAAGAACAACAACAATGAAAATGGCAATAACAACAATAACAACAGTTATAATGCTGATAATGATAAAAAATAATAATTAAATTAATACTGACAGAAATACTACCAATGTGTAAATTGATATCACTGTATAACTATATCAAAACTAACAGTAAGATTATGAATAGATGACAAAGCGCCATAAGGGGTACAGATAGTTTATTAACATAGAGAATTATTGATGCAGTGGATTCCGCCGATATAATATTACTAGTCAACAATCATGCACATGTCTATTAAATTATTAACACCTTATATAAATCAGTTCATTAATCGCGGCAAGAGCTGTAACATTTAGAAATAATTCATAGATTTAGGAATACTTTATTCGAGTAAATTACCTCTGTAACCTTTATAATAAATCACATGACAATTTGAGAAAATAACTCACAGTAATGCCTTTCTCAAATCATGCCCAGAAGATTATATTTTTCTTTTCGCTTCAACTAAAATGCCGATAACTGAGAGCTCCTCTTGACACCGGACATGTTGTTTATGATTATTGGCTTGTCGGATCCAAAGCAATTTTCTTCTTCAGGAGCTGTATGTGATAGGAAATGCTTGCAATCGGATGTTGCCAAAGATAATGTTGCAACGAATATGCAGTTTGTCTTGGAATATTTTACCTCGGTAAGGCCTACGGGTTTATTTATTCTTTTTATTTTTAATCTATCTTTTTATTTTTTTATTTTTTTTATATATATATTTTTTTTACACCGTGTTTGAATACTCGCCTTGTTACTTATAACTTTTTAAATTG
>BOPN01001376.1:0-5000 GCA_017312705.2 Penaeus japonicus
TATATATATATATATATATATATATATATATTTATATATATTTATATATATATATATTTATTTATTTACATATAACATGCATGTATAATTTTTTCTAGACAACTGAGAACATCAAAACCCAGCTTAAGCTATTAAAATTTATTAAACTGTCCATTGACAGAAAAGTTAATTTCTAAGGATTTATATAATTCAATCTTTATGAAAAGCAATTAGTTAGGTAAACATATCTGATTAAATCAGAGTGAATGAGCTGCAGCAAACTCAAAAAATAAAAGGAAACAAAAACAGTTTAGCATTCCTCTTCTTCATCAAGATAAGGCTTGACAGGTTCTGGTTCATCTGAAGCTGGTTCAACATAGGACGGTTCCTCGGCTATCGGTCCGTCGAAGGATGCTTCGGGGGTTGCTAGCTCGACAGGTGCACTGGGTTCCACCGGAGTCACAGGCTCGACTACGACCTCGGCGGGTGCGGGATCCAGAATCACCACGTCGTCAGTCTGTGTTTCGGCGTCTAGCTTAGTTACCCTTAACTTGTACTCATAGATTCCGTTTTCTGAAAGAGCCTTCTTTGTCTTTCCGTTTTCTCTGCGCTTCACCCTGCGTACGTTCTTGTCCGTTTCTTTGAGTTTAATTATCTCCATTTCCTCGTCGTCGATCAACATAACGTCCTCGTTGTTCATCTTACGCAGTTTGTTGCGGTGGTTGATGAAGATGTGGAAAATGAAGAAGATAATGGCGCTGAGCAAACTAGCAACCGTCATGAGGCGGAAGGTCTTTCGAGCGCCGAGGTGATGGTACATGTAGCCCCCCACGAGACTGCCCGCTCCTTTTCCTGTGTGAGAAAGCATAAAAGACAAATTACTTTTTCAATCAATTAACGTTTCTTGAGGTGAAAATGTCAGCTGTCATGTGGAAATACTCCAAATGCTTTTCAATTCCTATACTCTCTAACAATTCCTTATCCGATTCCTTACAAGTCTCTAGTGCCCAACAATTCACCAATAGTTCCAGACTCTCGTCAAAACCCCCTCCTCCTTTCTGGTTCCCTCTCACTTTCTCTTCACCCAAACCCCTTCCATATTCCCCCTCCATAACACTCACTCCCCTCCCTCCCCTTCCTTCTCTGTCTCTTAATTCCGTCTTCCTCTTTACCCCTTTCCTTTTCAATCCCCTCCCACCCTTCCTTTTCCTTCTCCCTGCTTCTCTCCCTCTCTCCTCTTCCTCTCCCCCCGTATCCCTCTCTTTTCCCTCCCCATCTTTTTATGTTTATCCCTTTTCTTCTACCCCCACCTCCTCTTCTTTTTCCCCTTCCGATTCTCCGTTCTCTTCCTCACCTCCTCCCTGCCCTCCTCTCCCTCTTTCTCCCTTCCTCACTTTCATTTCTCTCCACTCTCCCCTTCCTCTTCCTCTCTCTCTGACTCACTTTCCCTATCCCTCTACCCTCCCCCACTTCCTTTTTTCTCTCTCCCTATCCCCCTACCCTCCCCTAATCCCTCTCTCTATCCCTATCCCCCCTGCCCTCCCCCACTCCCTCTCTCTCTCTCTCCCTATCCCCCTGCCTTCCCCCACTCCCTCTCTCTCTCCCTATCCCCCTGCCTTCCCCCATGTCCTCCCCCACTCCCTCACCCTATCCCTCTTGCCCCCCCCCACTCCCTCTCTCTCTCCCGATCCCCCCTGCCTTCCCCCACTCCCTCTCTCTCTCCCTATCCCCCCTGCCCTCCCCCACTCCCTCTCTCTCTCCCTATCCCCCCTGCCTTCCCCCACTCCCTCCTTCTCTCCTTATCTTCCCTGTCCCTCCCCCATTCCCTCACCCTATCTCCCTTGGCTCCCCCCACTCCCTCTCTCCCGGGATCCCTCTCTGCCTTTCCTGGACTCCTCTCTCCCTATCCCCCCTGCCCCCTCCCCCCACTCCCTCTCTCTCTCCCTATCCCCCCTGCCCCCTCCCCCACTCCCTCTCTCTCTCTCCCTTTGATTCCCTGCCCTCCCACTCCCTCTCTCTCTCCCTATCCCCACTTCCTCCCACTCTCTCTCTCTCCCTATCCCCCTGCCCTCCCCCACTCCCTCTCTCTCCCTATTCCCCCTGCCCTCCCCAATTCTCTCTCTCTCCCTATCCCCACTCTCTCCCCCTACTCCTCTCTCTCCCTATCCCCCCTGCCCTCCCCACTCCCTCTCTCTCCCTATTCCCCCTGCCCCTCCCCCCACTCCCTCTCTCTCTCCCTATCCCCCCCCTGCCCTCTCCCCCACTCTCTCTCTCTCCCTATCCCCCCTACCCCTTCCCCCACCCTTCTCCCTATCCCCCCTACCCTTCCCCACTCCTTCTCTCTCTCTCTCCCCATCCCCCTTTGCCCTCCCCCACTCCCCCTCTCTCTCTCTCTCTCTCTCCCTCCCTATCCCCACTTCCCTCCCCCACTCCCTCTCTCTCTCCCTATCCCCCCTGCCCTCCCCCACTCCCTCTCTCTCCCTTCTCTCCTGCCCTCCCCCACTCCCTCTCTCTCTATCCCTATCCCCCTACCCTCCCCCCACTCCCTCTCTCTCTCCCTATCCCCCCTGCCCTCCCCCACTCCCTCTCTCTCTCTCTCCCTATCCCCCTACCCCCTCCCCCACTCTCTCTCTCCCTCTCCCCCCTGCCCTCCCCCACTCCCTCTCTCTCTATCCCTATCCCCCCTACCCTCCCCCACTCCCCTCTCTCTCCCTATCCCCCCCCTGCCCCTCCCCCACTCCCTCTCTCTCTCTATCCCTATCCCCCCTACCCTCCCCCATTCTCCCTATCCCCCCCTGTCTCTCCCCCACTCCCTCTCTCTCTCTCCCTATCCCCCCTGCCCTCCCCCACTCCCTCTCTCTCTCCCTATCCCCCCTGCCCTCCCCCACTCCCTCTCTCTCTCTCTCCCTATCCCCCTGCCTTCCCCCACTCCCTCTCTCTCTCCCTATCCCCCCTGCCCTCCCCCACTCCCCCTCTTTTCTCCCTATCCCCCCTGCCCTCCCCCACTCCTTCTCTCTCTCTCCCTATCCCCACTGCCCCCCTCCCCCACCCCCCTCTCTCTCTCTCCCTATCCCCACTTCCCTCCCCCCACTCCGTCTCTCTCTTCTCCCTATCCCCCTGCCCCCTCCCCCACTCCCTCTCTCTCCCCCTATCCCCCCTACCCTCACCACTCCCTCTCTCTCTCTCCCTATCCCCCTGCCATCCCCCACCCCTCTCTCTCCCTATCCCCCCTACCCTCCCCCACTCCCTCTCTCTCTCCCTATCCCCCCTGCCTTCCCCCACTCCCTCCTTCTCTCCCTATCTTCCCTGTCCTCCGCCACTCCCTCACCATATCCCCCTTGCCCCCCCCCCACTCCCTCTCTCTCTCCCTATCCCCCCTGCCCTCCCCCACTCCCTCTCTCTCTCCCTATCCCCCTCTGCCCCTCCCCCACTCTCTCTCTCTCCCTGCCCTCCCCACTCCCTCTTTTCTCTCCCTATCCCCACTGCCCTCCCCCACTCTCTTCTTTCTCTCCCCATCCCCCCTGCCCTCCCCACCTCCTCTCTCTCCCTATCCCCCCTGCCCCCTCCCCCACTCCCCCTCTCTCTCTCCCTATCCCCCCTGCCCTCCCCCACTCCCTCTCTCTCTCTCCCTATCCCCCTTGCCCTACCCGACTCCTCTCTCTCTCCTCCCTTATCCTCCCTGCCCCTCCCCACCCCTCTCTCTCTCCCTATCCCCCCTGCCCCTCCCCCACTCCCTCTCTCTCCTGAGACCCCTCCTGCCCTCCCCCCACCCCCTCTCTCTCTCCCTATCCCCCCTGCCCTCCCCCACTCCCTCTTTCTCTCCCTATCCCCCCCCTGCCCTCCCCCAACTCCCTCTTCTTCTTCTACCTATCTTTCCTGCCCTCCCCCACTCCCTCTCTCTCCCTATCCCCCCTAACCTCCCCCCACTCCCTCTCTCTCTCTCCTTATTCCCTGCCCCTCCCCACTCCCTCCCTATCCCCCCTGCCCTCCCCCACTCCCCCCTCTCTCTCCCTATCCCCCCTGCCCTCCCCCACTCCCTCTCTCTCTCCCTATCCCCCCTGCCCTCCCCCACTCCCTCTCTCTCTCCCTATCCCCCTGCCCCCTCCCCCACTCCCTCTCTCTCTCCCTATCTTTCCTGCCCTCCCCCACTCCCCCTCTCTCTCTCCCTATCCCCCTAACCTCCCCCACTCCCTCTCTCTCTCTCCTTATTTCCCCTGCCCCTCCCCCACTCCCTCTCTCTCCCTATCCCCCCTGCCCCTCCCCCACTCCCCCTCTTTTCTCTCCCTATCCCCCCTGCCCTCCCCCCACCTCTCTCTCTCCCTATTCCCCCTGCCCTCCCCAACTCCCTCTTTTCTCTCCCTATCCCCCTGCCCTCCCCCCACCCCCTCTCTCTCTTCCTATCCCACCTGCCCTCCCCCACTCTTTTTCTCTCCCTATCCCCCCCTGCCCTCCCCCCACTCCCCTCTCTCTCTCTCCTATCCCCCTTGCCCTACCCGACTCCCTCTCTCTCTCTCCCTATCCCCCCTGCCCTCCCCCACTCCCTCTCTCTCTCTCCCTATCCCCCCCCACCCCCCCCTCTCCCTCTCTCTCTCTCTCTCTCCCTATCCCCCTGCCCCTCCCCCACTCCCCCTCTCTCTCTCCCTATCCTCCCTGCCCTCCCCCACTCCCTCTCTCTCTCTCTCCCTATCCCCCTGCCCCCTCCCCCACTCTCTCTCTCTCCCTATCCCCCTGCCCTCTTACCCCTCTCTCTCCCTATCCTCCCTGCCCCTCCCCCACTCCCCCTCTTTTCTCCCTATCCCCCTGCCCCCTCCCCCCACCCCCCTCTCTCTCTTCCTATCCCCACTGCCCTCCCCCCACCCCCTCTCTCTCCCTATCCCCCCTGCCCTCCCCCACCCCTCTCTTCCTATCCCACCTGCCCTCCCCCACTCCCTCCCTATCCCCACTGCCCTCCCCCACTCCCTCTCCTCCCTATCCCCCCTGCCCCCTCCCCCACCCCCCTCTCTCTCCCTATCCCCCCTGCC
>BOPN01001376.1:12500-15000 GCA_017312705.2 Penaeus japonicus
TATATTAACCGCCAGAAATCGGTCGTGATGCAGTTCGACTTCTCCACCAACCCCGCCCCCACGCCCAACCTCACGCTGGACAACCATCCGCTCGACGTAGTCTGCTCTACCAAGTTGCTCGGCGTCACCATCGACGGAAAGCTCTCCTGGACACAGCACGTCAGAAACATCGTAAGGTCTGTCTCGTACAAGCTTCACATGCTGCGTCGCCTCAAGTCCCTTGGTGTCCCACTTCCGGAGCTTCAAAATATATACAGGCTATTCATCTTCCCCAAACTGACCTACGCCTCCCCTGCCTGATCCCCCTCCCTCACCGCCGCCCAGCTGCTACAACTCGAGAGGGCACAGGGAAGGGCAGCCAAGATTATTCTCGGTCCTGCCTACACCGGCTATGACAGCGCCTTAACCGGCCTAGGCCTCACCTCCCTCGCCACTCACTATACCACCTCACTGCAACAGTTTGGCCTGAAGCTGCTGTGCCACCCACGCCACCGCGACCTGCTGCCCCTCGACGCGCCGCCGCCTCGCCGGGCCCATCAGGGCCTGCACTGACCGCTACCACCGGAGCACAATGCCCACTCTAGTCCGACTCATCAACGAACACTAGTCTACAGACCACCCACCTCACCCTCACCCCCTAGTCCACAATTACTAGTCCAATACTCCTAGTCTACTGTACCTGCATTTGCTTTTTTTCCTTTGCTTATTTTGTTCCTTTTTTCCTATAGACTGTTAGTTTTGTTGTTGTTTGTTGTTTATATTATTTGTTATGCTTATATAGTTCGTCTCATTTCTGTATTACTATGTATATTTTCAGCCACTGGCTGCATGAGATACAGTAAACAGTGTGTATTATTATTTTAATCATTATACACACACACACACACACACATACATATATATATATATGTATATATATATATATATATATATATATATATATATATATATATATATATATATATATGTATATATATATATATATATATATATATATATATATATATATATATATATATATATATATTGTGTGTGTGTGTGTGTGTGTATGTGTGTGTGTATATGTATATGTATATATATATATATATATATATATATATATATATATATATATATATATATATATATATATACACACACACACATACATGATGATGATGATGATGATTAGGAGGAGGAGGAGGAGGTGGAGGAGGAGGAGGAGAAGGTGGAGGAGGAGAAGGAAGAGGAGGGTGAAGCAAGAAGGAAGGGGAACATAAGGAGGAGGAGGAGGAGGGGAGAGGTTGGAGAAGTTTGTCTGTATAGTTTATATATATATACATATATGTGTGTATATATGTATATATATATATATATATATATATATATATATATATATACATATATATATATATACATATGTATATATATATGTGTATATATATATATATATATATATATATATATATATATATATATATATATATGATATATATATATACAAATATATATATATATACCTCATAACCCATAAACGCACATACAGACAAACTTCTCCAATCTCCCCCCTTCCTCCTCCTCCTCCTGCTACTGCTCCTCCTCCTCCTCCTCCACCTCCTCCTCCTCCTCATCATCATCATCATCATCATCATCATCCTCCTCCTCCTCCTCCTCCTCCTCCTCCTCCTCCTCCTCCTCCTCCTCCTCCTCCTCCTCCTCCTCCTCCTCCTCCTCCTCCTCCTCCTCCTCCTCCTCCTCCTCCTCCTCCTCCTCTCCCCCCCATCATCATCATCATTATCATCCTCATCCTCATCCTCACCCTCATCCGTACCTTGTTAATGCCATCCATGGTCGTCTGATACTCGTCGTAGATGTCGCAGCCCGACTGGTTGGTGATGACGATAAACTGCAGGTACTCCGCGTCTACGGTCTTCCCCGACTCCTCCTTGGGCAGTACTTCGGCGAGCTTGTTGACGTCTGTGAAAGAGTTTATCTTCGGTTTATCTATCGATCTATTTATCATTATTATTATTAGGTATCTACTTATCATTATTATTATTAGGTATCTATTTATCATTATTAGTTTTTGGTTGGATAAGTAAAGACGATGGAGGTTTTGGAGATTCGGATGACAGCTGGACTTTTGGAAATGATGGTTTTACGGCTTCGGGGTGTCTGAAAGTGACAGGCGGTGACAATCTGAATGTAAGAGATGAGAGATGGTAAGAAGTTGAAAAGGTTATGCATCGAAAGAACTGAAGAACTTGAAAATGGCATGCACTGAGATATGAGAAGAGTTTGAAAATGTGATGAATATAAAGAGCTGACGGGTTTGAAAATAATTTTTGGGTTGACTAAATGAGGGCTGTAAACAATTTTGATACGATGGAATGAGAGGATGGGAATAGTTTGCAGGTAACATGAATATGAAGGAAAACGCGGTCACTAAAGTGGTCATTATCAATCTCCAAGATTCTATATAAATAACACAACAGTCGCCTTGCCTCTCTAAGCCCATAAT
>BOPN01001376.1:20000-25000 GCA_017312705.2 Penaeus japonicus
TTCTCCTCCCCCACCTTCTCCTCCTCCTTCTCTTCCTCCTCCTCCTTCACTTCCTCCTCTTCCTTCCCTTCCTCTTTCTCCTCCTCTCCCACTTTTTTCTTAGTCTCCTCACATCACCCCTTCTCTCCTTTCCCCCTCACCTACTTCTCCTCCTCCTCCTCCTCCTCCTTCATTTCCCTTTTCCTTCTCCTTCTCCTTCTCCTTCTCCTTCTCCTTCTCCTTCTCCTTCTCCTTCTCCTTCTCCTTCTCCTTCTCCTTCTCCTTCTCCTTCTCCTTCTCCTTCTCCTTCTCCTTCTCCTTCTCCTTCTCCTTCTCCTTCTCCTTCTCCTTCTCCTTCTCCTTCTCCTTCTCCTTCTCCTTCTCCTTCTCCTTCTCCTTCTCCTTCTCCTTCTCCTTCTCCTTCTCCTTCTCCTTCTCCTTCTCCTTCTCCTTCTCCTTCTCCTTCTCCTTCTCCTTCTCCTTCTCCTTCTCCTTCTCCTTCTCCTTCTCCTTCTCCTTCTCCTTCTCCTTCTCCTTCTCCTTCTCCTTCTCCTTCTCCTTCTCCTTCTCCTTCTCCTTCTCCTTCTCCTTCTCCTTCTCCTTCTCCTTCTCCTTCTCCTTCTCCTTCTCCTTCTCCTTCTCCTTCTCCTTCTCCTTCTCCTTCTCCTTCTCCTTCTCCTTCTCCTTCTCCTTCTCCTTCTCCTTCTCCTTCTCCTTCTCCTTCTCCTTCTCCTTCTCCTTCTCCTTCTCCTTCTCCTTCTCCTTCTCCTTCTCCTTCTCCTTCTCCTTCTCCTTCTCCTTCTCCTTCTCCTTCTCCTTCTCCTTCTCCTTCTCCTTCTCCTTCTCCTTCTCCTTCTCCTTCTCCTTCTCCTTCTCCTTCTCCTTCTCCTTCTCCTTCTCCTTCTCCTTCTCCTTCTCCTTCTCCTTCTCCTTCTCCTTCTCCTTCTCCTTCTCCTTCTCCTTCTCCTTCTCCTTCTCCTTCTCCTTCTCCTTCTCCTTCTCCTTCTCCTTCTCCTTCTCCTTCTCCTTCTCCTTCTCCTTCTCCTTCTCCTTCTCCTTCTCCTTCTCCTTCTCCTTCTCCTTCTCCTTCTCCTTCTCCTTCTCCTTCTCCTTCTCCTTCTCCTTCTCCTTCTCCTTCTCCTTCTCCTTCTCCTTCTCCTTCTCCTTCTCCTTCTCCTTCTCCTTCTCCTTCTCCTTCTCCTTCTCCTTCTCCTTCTCCTTCTCCTTCTCCTTCTCCTTCTCCTTCTCCTTCTCCTTCTCCTTCTCCTTCTCCTTCTCCTTCTCCTTCTCCTTCTCCTTCTCCTTCTCCTTCTCCTTCTCCTTCTCCTTCTCCTTCTCCTTCTCCTTCTCCTTCTCCTTCTCCTTCTCCTTCTCCTTCTCCTTCTCCTTCTCCTTCTCCTTCTCCTTCTCCTTCTCCTTCTCCTTCTCCTTCTCCTTCTCCTTCTCCTTCTCCTTCTCCTTCTCCTTCTCCTTCTCCTTCTCCTTCTCCTTCTCCTTCTCCTTCTCCTTCTCCTTCTCCTTCTCCTTCTCCTTCTCCTTCTCCTTCTCCTTCTCCTTCTCCTTCTCCTTCTCCTTCTCCTTCTCCTTCTCCTTCTCCTTCTCCTTCTCCTTCTCCTTCTCCTTCTCCTTCTCCTTCTCCTTCTCCTTCTCCTTCTCCTTCTCCTTCTCCTTCTCCTTCTCCTTCTCCTTCTCCTTCTCCTTCTCCTTCTCCTTCTCCTTCTCCTTCTCCTTCTCCTTCTCCTTCTCCTTCTCCTTCTCCTTCTCCTTCTCCTTCTCCTTCTCCTTCTCCTTCTCCTTCTCCTTCTCCTTCTCCTTCTCCTTCTCCTTCTCCTTCTCCTTCTCCTTCTCCTTCTCCTTCTCCTTCTCCTTCTCCTTCTCCTTCTCCTTCTCCTTCTCCTTCTCCTTCTCCTTCTCCTTCTCCTTCTCCTTCTCCTTCTCCTTCTCCTTCTCCTTCTCCTTCTCCTTCTCCTTCTCCTTCTCCTTCTCCTTCTCCTTCTCCTTCTCCTTCTCCTTCTCCTTCTCCTTCTCCTTCTCCTTCTCCTTCTCCTTCTCCTTCTCCTTCTCCTTCTCCTTCTCCTTCTCCTTCTCCTTCTCCTTCTCCTTCTCCTTCTCCTTCTCCTTCTCCTTCTCCTTCTCCTTCTCCTTCTCCTTCTCCTTCTCCTTCTCCTTCTCCTTCTCCTTCTCCTTCTAGAGAGAGAGATAAGACAAGAGAGAGAAAGAGAGAGAGAGAGAGTGAAAAGAGAGAGAGAGAGAGAGAGAGAGAGAGAGAGAGAGAGAGAGAGAGAGAGAGAGAGAGAGAGAGAGAGAGAGAGAGAGAGAGAGAGAGAGAGAGAGAATGAGAGAGAGAGAGAGAGAGAGAGAGAGGAGAGAGAGAGAGAGAGAGAGAGAGAGAGAGAGAGAGAGAGAGAGAGAGAGAAAGAGAATGAGAGAGAGAGTGAGAGAAAGAGAATGAGAGAGAGAGAGAGAGGAGGTAAGGAGGGAGGTGAGTGTATAAAATGACGTAACAGAAGGGTCAGTAAAACGACCGAAGTTAAAGTACACATGTACTTCAGGGATATTACTCTGACCTTAATGGAGTAGGTAGAGGTGTCGGGGAAGGGGTAGGGGTGGAGGGAGTATGAGAGACCCCCATGAATTTTAGGGTACGCGGAGGACAGACAGGGTTAGTACCTGGGTGAGGAATTGGTGGGGGGTGGGTAGATGTTTCAAGATGTGTACATACATAGGCATACACATGCACACTAATACGCATACACAAACACACATACAAACGGACACACACACACACATACACGCGCGCGCGCGCGCCTAAACACACATCCACATAAACACAACACATGAACACACATTAACAGAAACACACTCATAGAAACTCACATCAGCATCCTCAGTCAATGAACTGATTCATGAAGACGTAACTGATTATATAACTCGAAACGTGAACTTAATCGTCAAGGAAGTAAAATCTCTCTCTCTCTCTCTCTCTCTCTCTCTCTCTCTCTCTCTATCTATCTATCTATCTCTCTATCTATCTCTCTCTCTCTCTCTCTCTCTCTCTCTCTCTCTCTCTCTCTCTCTCTCTCTCTCTCTCTCTCTCTCTCTCTCTCTCTCTCTCTCTCTCTCTCTCTCTCTCTCTCTCTCTCTCTCTCTCCCTCTCTTCCAACACATGTTTCGAAACTGCTACACCTTTATTGTCTAATACACCACTCATTCTAATTCCTAATACAGAAAATCAGACAGTGAAGAAACTCCACAAACAAGCATTGCAGATCTAATTTAATCTCGTAGCATTGCAACAGAACACATTTCGGATTTTAGTCTTGTAGATCATATAACTCTACGAGGTCACATGTCTCTGCAATAACATATATTTTTGTGTTGATGTTGCAACCATTTACCTTTTCCATGTGGTAAATACTCTCAGGACCTTTTCTGTATGCGTCCTGGTGTCATCAAATACATCATGAATTTAAACTTTTTTATGTGTTATTTTCGTTCTGCTTTTGGAGCGACAATCGTTGGTTCTTAAACATGAGGTAAGTAAATGAGGGTGCTAAGTTTATATGGAAAGCGTGCTGTTTATCCATTGCAGATAGGAAAGCACGGACACACACACACAAATACACACACTTAAACGCACACACACATACACACACACACACACACTCTTAAACGCGCGCACACACACACAAACACACACTCTCTTAAACGGACACACACACACACATACACACACTAACCTTACCGACTACGTACACAGCAAAAGGTGTAAAAGAAAACCGGAACATACAGTATAAAAGAAATAAACAAAATACGCAATAATTAATAAGTTGCGACATCTACGTTATCTCAACTGATTACTTCTCATTACCTCGTTAATTAAGTAGATAAACAACCCATTTCCATTCAGTAGCACGGGGCTCCGGCGTGATCCTCCGCGTTTCCGATTGCGCATTCCGATTGTCTTTTGATTTGCACCTGAAATGTGTTTCATTCGGCGTATTTCATTCTCTCTTTTTTGTTTTTGTTTTCATGATATTCTTGTGTATGTTATTCTGCGTGATTCTTCTTTTATTTGTTATTCACCAGTATTTGTGTGGCGTTTGTTTGTTTCTATTTTCCTTGTGTTATTGTGTCTTGTTTTTCGTCTGTTTCTTTTTTAATTTCTGTTTTTTATCCTTCTTTTCCCTTTTTCTTTCTCTACGTCCCCTTAACATTATTAAAGTGTAATTTCACTTCATTTCCATACAAGAATGTCAAAAAAATGAAAGATATATAAAGAGAAAGAGAGAGATTGTTAGATAGATAGATAGAAAGAGAGAGAGGGTGAGAGAGATAGATAGAGAGAGAGAGAGAGATAATAAAGAATGAGTGAGAAACAGACAGCTACACAAACAAACAGACGCAAACATTCAAAGAAGTAAACAAGATATACAGATAGGGAATAAAAATGGACACCTAAATTGTTTACACCAAACAACCCCACCCTTGCCCCTACCCCACCTACCCCCTACCCTCCTCAGACACGGTCAGGTTATCTTGGATGAACTAACTCCCCATCTCCCCCCTCCCCCCTCCCCTCTCCCGACTTGTGACTATCACGTGATGTATAGACGTACTATGCCCTAACAGGTTATGTTCTTAGTGCATGTAGCATATTCTTATTTTTGAATGAAATGATGAAAAATTGAAATGAAACAGATAGGTATATAAACAAATAGATAGATAGACATGTATAAATCAATAGAGAGATAGAGATAGATAGATAGATAGAGAGAGAGAGAGAGAGTAAAAAAAGCACACGGAAATAATAATATAATAACAATTATAATTACAGAAATGATAATAATGCTAATAATAATTATGCTAACAATAACAATGACAAATAAACAACTAAGGCAGCCAGCCTAAAAAAATAATAATAACAAAAAAAAAACATTAACATATCAAATCAAATCTAGAAACAGCTAGAAACAAACGGATAACTGGATCAGAGATAACATTAAAAAAACATACAGCCA
>BOPN01001376.1:47500-57500 GCA_017312705.2 Penaeus japonicus
AATTTTGGAATTTCCTTGATGTGTCTGATGTGTTGTTATTGTTCTCCTTTTTATTTCTTAGTCGGTATTGAGTGAGATGTATGCGCAATGTATTGTTGAATGTCTCTCTCTCTCTCTCTCTCTCTCTCTCTCTCTCTCTCTCTCTCTCTCTCTCTCTCTCTCTCTCTCTCTCTCTCTCTCTCTCTCTCTCTCTCTCTCTCTCTCTCTCTCTCTCTCTCTCTCTCTCTCTCTCTCTCTCTCTCTCTCTCTCTCTCTCTCTCTCTCTCTCTCTCTCTCTTTCTCTCTCGCTCTCTCTCGCTCCCTCTCTCTCTTTCTCTCATATTCGCTATCTCTCTTAGATATGTCCCACTTCTGTTTGTAACAAAAATTAAGCACGTACTGTCTGATGATGTTGCCACATTTCGTATTTAGCATTCAGATCCGCTTCGGGAATTAACATTAGAAAACCATTTTGTTGCAAGCCTTGCTAAATGTAACACGTTCATCTGTTCTAGAGTGTTTTTTATATCTTTATTTGCTTTAAGAAAATTGACAAAATCTCTTCATTTACGGCAAATAATAATCCCAGTGACCTGTTTCAGTTCTCCAACCGTACATTCAAGCACTTTGAGATTTTCACTGAGTTTTTATCCTGCTCGACGTTTTTTTGCTTTTTGTTGTTTTTTCTATCCACATTTGACCACCATTTATATGAAACCAGTAGGGTTGAGTCCTATTCTCAAATGTATGCCTTACGGGCTTGGGCTCTAGGCCTAATACTCGCCAGTTCACCGCCACATTGCTGGTGTGGCCAATTTCCATTGCTTAAAAGCAGGTCCTCCTTATAAAGGCAGCAGGATATATCTTTTGTATATCTTTTCACCTTTTTATGTTCAGTCATTTTCATTTCTTAGGATTTTTTTCACTATCTAGTTTATTGCAATCTTATAGGTACTATTTTGTTTGTAGTGCCAATATTTATCCGTTTTTATTACCACAGTTTCGACCACCTTTCTCTCTCTATCCTCTCCCTTCCCTCTCTATCTTTCTTGTATTAATGACAGTTGACATAAGACTATTTACGAATGTTGGTGAAGGAAATTGAACTCATCCCTATATACTGATCTTCATCAATATGTGCATATCTATTTTTTTATTATAAAGCATTGTTCTGCCATGATTGGGGCGTTATACATATTCTTTATAGATACAGAACAGACATCTGCAGGTAAACTTTTTTTTCTTTTTTTTCAGATATTGTATATGTTGTTTCTTTTCTTGAAACCTTTTGAAATCACCATCTTCTGTGTGTGTCTGTGATTGTGCGTCTGTGTGTGTGTGTGTGTGTGTGTGTGTGTGTATGTGTGTTTGTTTGTATGTGTGTTTTTTTTGTGTATGTGTGTGTGTGTGTGTGTGTGTGTGCGTGTGTGTGTTGGGTGTGTGTGTGTGTTGTGTGTGTGGGGGGGATGAGGGGGTGTGATTGCGTGTTTTTCTTATTGGTGTTGTATTTAGGTATATGATAAGAATACCTAGAGTATGAACACACCTAGTACTCTTCCACATATAAACAGGGAGCTGAATAAAACAACATTCTTGTTTGTGTGTTATTTTTTACAAGCTGGCGTCTTTTTAAAGTCTCAGCCGAAGAATTTGGACGCATTAACAATAAAGAAACTAATCTGTAATAATGATAACAATAATAATGACAAGAGACAGATCATGTTTCAGCTTCCTTTCCACAATGGAAGTTTAGATAACTTCCGAAAAACCATCTCGTATTGAAGATTATAACCTATGTTGGTAAATGAATGATATTGATTATTAGAATATGATATCTGAGGAATAGGATCATATCGCTCTTTTAGCGTTGGATCATCTTACATGCAAGTAAATCATGATTATACATTAGTGAGATCATGCACAGATGTACAAGCTTGGTTCTTGTGAAAGGTTAGCCTTAGTGTGTTGTGGCGAGCAACTTCCTCCAAGATTTCTTGTTCCGGGTTGGTCGGGGGTGTCATGCTATTACGACCTATGCTTAGTTTTTTTGTTTTTTTCTTCAAAATATTTAGTTGGTGAATTTTAGATTAAGAGGCGTTCAAAAGAACAGAGAAATCATAAGCTTGCTTTGCAGGTTTCTTTAATTCAACACAATGCAAGAAATCTTGATTAGAATTGTTCGCCAGAATTCACTTTAAACACCAGTAAAACTAAAAGAAATTAAGTGATATATAAAAAAAAGAAAAAAAAATCTACATAATCAGTAAGGAAACATTATTGTTCTTTCTACTTCCATCTGTACACAAATATATCGTAAACTTCATTAAGTATCACTTTCAAAAGTATTATAAGTTTGTGTTTTCTTTATGTTGCATTATAATCCTGCTGATAAAAGAATTTTGATGAGTCAGAATAAATAAATAATAATTGACTGACCATAAACCAAAACTAAAGAAATGCTAAGAAGAATAACCTGAGACGAATAAATTAAAAAAAAATACAAATACGAAAAAAAAGAGAACGTTAATTTACCACCTCGGTGATGAGACTTCCAGTGTTGTCAGAATTCACAAACAGTGAGGTACGATAATTACCGCTGCTGAGGGATTCAACAGCGATGAGCATTTTGTGTACACGTAATACATGACAGATTGAGTGCTACAGGACATCGATTTGTGAATTCTTCCATTGACAGGGAAACTGGCTAGCTAAAAGAAAATACATGGGTGTGTGTGAGTGTGAGTGTGTGTGTGTGTGTGTGTGTGTGTGTGTGTGTGTGTGTGTGTGTGTGTGTGTATATATATATTATATATATATATATATATATATATATATATATATATATATATATATATATATATATATATATATTATCTTGGACGATAACAAAGAGTCGCATCCGAAGTCTTCATGGCACCAGAATCCATAAGGAAACTTGTTACTCTAGAAATACTTTCTGAAATGTTCTTACATCAAGTAGATATAAACAAAGAGATCTCCTATTACAAACAAAAAATATCAACATATTCCTATAAAAACATTTGCATGTTTCATACAGGGGGAACAAAAAAGACAAGCCAGTTTCCCTTAAACAATATGCAAAGAAGGCGTCTAATCTGCCTTAGCATCCATACTCTATTAACTTATTATTCTTTTCATTTTAAATTATCAGACATTATAATTAGTAAGGAGTCATCCACACAATTTGTCATATAGAGAGCATTTTTTTCGTAAACAAAAGTGTTACTAGCTAGCAGTTGGTACGTACCATTTTCTTTTCTTATGACTACGACACACACACAAAAATAAGGATAAAATAATGGCTGAGTCTTGGGGGGTACTGCTGAAAAATCTACCTTTCATTATGCAACAGCACACAACATGGCTGCGAGTACAAAGGATATATAGCTTTATACAAAATTCCCGATTGGTGCGCCTGGTTTATGACGTCATATGAATGACGTCAGAGACCATGACTACGATTGGTGCGCCTGATTTACGACGTCATATATATGACACCAGAAATCACAATGACTTCCCGATAGGTACCACTGAATTATGACGTCAGATATACGATGTCAGACACAACGGTGGCTCCGATTGGTGCGCCTGGTTACTGACGTCACAGGTATGATGTCTGAGACCATAATGACTCCTTGGACAAGCCTGATCCCCAAGTCAAACTTGCGTGTCTTAACAATTTCATATATATATATATATAGAATTTTTTTTATGTGTAACCGGGTGCAATCTGTAGCAGTAACATACGTGGACAATAAATAAAGTTAGCATCTATGTCTTCAACACAAGAGAAGGTATGAAAAGCAATATACAATACATACATCATCGTTAAAGATGTAAATGCATTAACCTTGGGTTGTCAGGAATACGCCCTCTTTTTTTTAATTCCTAATAGATGACACCAACTCTACTAGACAGGCTTGTTGAGGACCACAAACAAGTTAGGCAAGTGACTCACCACTCAAACGGGTTGCTCTTGATTCACTATCCGATGTTTGGTGACTCAGATACATGTACATACTGAATGCAAATTGGCGAAGGACGAAGGAGAAGGATACGCGGAAGAGGAAAAGTAAAAAGACAGAGAAAAATATCAATCCGGCAACACACCTTTACAAAAAAAAAAAAAAAAAAAAAAAAAAAAAAAAAAAAAAAAAAAATACTGTTACCTATCGATTCATCTACACCAATGAAAAATAAATAACAAACCGACTCAACAATACAAAATTTTACAAAAAATGTCCTGGCGACTCACCAGTTCGAAGGAACAACCCCGATTTTCAGAAAGGCGACCCCCCGCAACAAACACACATCTGGATAGTGAATCAGTGTACAAACACGATGGGATAGTGAGCCACCATGCGGAGAGAGCCGAAGAAGAGCTGCAGCGCCAAGGAGCGAGCGGTGTGGCCAATGATCCACCCGGGCTGTGTTTATTCCAGAAAATTCTGCCTCGATCACATACAGCAACTAAGGTCTGTTGAGACGCGCTGGCAACACGACGTCGACATTGATCTGTTTAACTACAGTTTTTTTTTAGGTCCTAGCATTTATTTTTATTTATTTTTTATATTTTAAAAGATCTAATATATATTTTGTTTTGTTTTTTTTATGGGGGATGGGGGGGATATTCACCCAAAATAATGCTACGTTTTCTTTTTTCTTTTTTTTACGGTTTTAGGATTTTTGTTATGGTGTTGGCCTTGTACGGAGATGCAGGCGAAATAGCCATCAAAATGATCAGATTCATTCACAGCAAAAAAAGGACTTTATTCCACATTAATGCTACTATGACAAAATAGTACTGTGAAGATGAATTCTTTTATTTTTTGTTATTTTTTGTTCTCTCGACTACAGTGATAACAGGCTACGGTTGGAATATAAGAAGTCAAATAACATAGTCTTACAGCTAATTTCATTAAATATCCATGCTGGTGAAGATGGTACACACACCATACCGGATACACACTCGAAAATGGCATACACAGGTACACACAGGTCATGTCAGCGACTGAATTCCTGTTTTCTTTCTCTTATGTGACCTGACCCTGACCTGACCGCAACGCAACTTGCTGACCTTCTGTATGCATCGACAAGGGACTTCCGGCTTAATTTTAATATCAAGGTCATGCAGTCTACCGAACCTAGACATTCTTTTTTTTATTCATCTATAATAAATATGGGATTTATCATATAATTACCTATGTACAAACATAGAGACACGGGGCGCTCACGTGCCTCCCAAGCTTACCATTGAGGAATTGTTATAGTTTACGGCACTTCTACCAAAAAAGTACAAATGTTTGTTTCATTCTTACAGTGTCGAAATTTCAGCTGATGTTGTTCTTCTTACTAAGCTATGAAGTGATTTTTTTTTTTATTTATGTATATAATTTTTGTTCAATGATTCATTTATTTTGCATGGACTTCCCTCTGCTTTTCCTGTCTACAGTTTGTTTGTAGGTAGCAGATTCTATCCTTGTGCCTGTGTGTGTTTGGTTGTTTGTTTTTGTGTGTTTGTGTTAGTGTTTATGTGTGTTATAGATACAGATATAAGCTGTTAGTATATATATATATATATATATATTTATATATTTATATTTATATATATATATATATATATATATATATATATATATATATATATATATATATATATATATGATATACATATATATATATATATATATATATATATATATATATATATATATATATATATATACATATATGTATATATATATATGTATATATATATATATATATATATATACATATATATATATATATATATATATATATATATATATATAT
The DNA here is from genome assembly GCA_017312705.2 of Penaeus japonicus. Classification (NCBI taxonomy): domain Eukaryota; kingdom Metazoa; phylum Arthropoda; class Malacostraca; order Decapoda; family Penaeidae; genus Penaeus; species Penaeus japonicus. The sequence goes on from BOPN01001376.1 coordinate 53,315, forward strand.
ATATATATATATATACACACCAACTGTGCATGTAATCTTAGTCCACCTCATACATCATGCATTTCCACAGTATGAGCTTAAAATGTTATTACCCAGCTACTCCAAGCCTAAATAGAATGTATCAGAATATTATGGTCAACATTGTTTAGATCCAGCATCATCTTGCTCTTATCCTGGCTGTTATCTGAATAAAAGGAGAACACGGCACCCATAGCTGTTGGGAAAAAATAGGCCTACTCAGGTGTTTATGAGGGAAAGAGATACGAGTCCTCAAGTGCCGCCTTTTGACCTGCCTTGACCCACTCCGAGGTCACTGCGAGCACCAGACAAGCCATCAGAGGTCAGCCCGCTCCCCCTCTCCCTATTTCTTCCCTCCATCCCTCCTTTAATCCCTAATCCCTTCATACGCACCCCTTACATCTTATACATTGTGCACCACACTGAGAAGACCAAAACAAAGGTATTTCAGATTGACTGAGGTTTTCAAAATCTCTGCGAAAAAGGACATGAAGGGATATAAACACGAATGACCTTCCATGTTTGAAATGAACATAACGTTACGTGTTATTTTTTCCTTTTTTTTTTAGTCTTTAACTTTTTTCGTATGTGTATTACATACGAACACCTTACCATCGATGAGAGATCTTTAGAGACATTCAAACAAAAAGAAAAGAAAAATTCCAAAGAAGAGAAAGAGAGAGACAACCTCCTGTCCCTTCCTCCTTTGAAAAAAAAAATCAAGGGCGTTTCTCTAAATCCAGTGGTTCTCAGAAGCGAAGAAGTACGCAGACGTCGAGAGCGCGTTTGAGGGCGTCGGGAGTGGCCATCGCAGGAGAGCGAGAGAGAAAGAGAGAAAGAGAGGCGACCCCCCCTTTTCTTTTCCTCTCCTTTAGATGTCCAGGGGCATGTCGGCGCTGCCCTCCACGGCGTCCATATCGTCGTCGCCGTCTTCTGCGTCGTCGTCCACGTGGTTGCTGCTCACCTCTTGGCTGTTCACTATCGCGTCTGTTGACATGGATGCGCATAAGGATGGGATGTTGGTGGTGGATGAGAAGGATGGCGAGGGGGATGGTGAGGATGATGGAGGATATGGATGGCGAGGGTGATGGTGAGGATGATGGAGGATATGGATGGCGAGGGTGATGGTGAGGATGATGGAGGATATGGATGGCGAGGGTGAAGATGATGGAGGATATGGATGGCGAGGGTGATGGTGAGGATGATGGAGGATATGGATGGCGAGGGTGATGGTGAGGATGATGGCGGAAGATAGAAATAATGATGATAATGGTGAAGGATGATAGTGATCATAATGGTATGATAATGGTATATCTGTGTATCGGGCTGGTGTATGATTCCTTCAGGGAAAATACACGACCCTGAGTGAAAAGGATGAACAGTGGTATAATCCATGAATAAAATCAACAAAACAATTGAAATATGGATCAAGATTGGACACAATGAAATAGTATTTTAGTTCTCAATAGAATCCTTTTGATGATATATAGAATTAAAATCAGTGGGTTATCTCGATCGCGCCTTTCCTATTCGCTTTAGGATAATATTATCTTCTCGCCTTGCCTTGAAAATCGTAGATGTTATTTGATAATATGCCATTATAAGAAGTACCTGAATTAAATCAAAGCATAAACCTCATCTGACTCACTGACGAAAATATATATCTAAGAATGGAAACTATCGGAAAAAAGCATACAAATAATAACCCAGTACCAATGTATCTATCACACTAAGCAAGAGAACACGACAAAGAAACAAACAGAATCCCATATCCCTTAATTCCCTCTAATATCAACCCCCTTTTGAGAACCTACATCCTTCACACCCGACCAGTTCAAAAATCCCAATGCAACATTTTCCTAAGATGAATTCTTCCTGCCTCCAGACCTTGCCATTTACCACTGGGACTGAACGCCTAATCTAACCATAACAAAACCAAAACAAAAGAACCATCGCCCCCCCCCCCCCCACGTACCACAGTTGGGAGTGCTGTGTGTGCGGGTACTGGGCAGCTCGACGCCGTGCCTGTCCACGCACCAGCATACACCTGCGCCCGCGTGGCACTGTGTGGGCTGATAGTAGCCCTCGCTGTCGCACTCGGGGATGTAGCCACCTGGAACGATAGAGGCACAGTGCCAGATTAGGAGGGAGTAGAAGTTTGGTTTGTTTTTATCATTATCAATCAATAGTTTCACTATTATCATCATCGTGTTTTAATTATCATTATCATAATACTCATAATTTCTTTACAAGTAAATCGTATCATCACATTTCACAAACTCAACGCATCTCAATCCAATCACAATATCCCAACGGAAGTAAAACACACCAAAAAATACAAATTATCAACCAATCAAACTAAAAACACCCCCCTCCCTCCCCCTCTAAAAATAAATAAATAAATAAATAAATAAAAAAATAAATAAAAAATAAAAATCAAAAACAAAACAAGAACACTCACCCAACAGCCCCTTGCTGGCTTTGCGCAGGGCGGCACAGGGGCGCTCCGACTTGTCGAAGCATTTACACCACTCTCGGGCAGACAAGAAAATATCCCTGTTGAAGAAAGGTAGATGAAGGAAGGGACTGACGAGTTAATCGATGAGGATGGGTGAACAGATAGATTGAGAATGAAGGAACTGATGGCTATGTTGATCAGAGGTTGAATAATTCGATTGGGAATGAAGGAATTGATGGCTATGTTAATAGACGATGAATAAACAGACTAACTAACACTGAATAGGAATAACTGATTCTTTTGGTAAAGGATGCATAAAAAGTTGAATTTGGAATGAAAGAATTGATGGCTAAGTCGATAAATGATGATTGAGAAGGCAGATAAAGTTATTGAATGATGAGTGGATGAAGAAATACAAATGATAACAAACACAAGAGAAAATATAGTGTAGGACACCTAATGGTTTTGATTATGCTGGGTGAATCCTCTCTACAACCCCACCTCCTCTCCCCCCGCCCATCCTCTCCTCCCTCTCTTTACCTCACCTCACCTACCATTCCCTGCCCATCCCAACATCCCACCTCCCCTCCCCTCTCCCCCACCCAACCACCCTCCCCTCTTTTCATCCCACCTTCCTTCCCCTACCCCCATCCCAATACCCCTCCCCTCCCTCCCCCCATCCCACCACTCCTCCCTTCCCCTAATCCCACCTCCTCTCTCTCCCCATCCCACCACCCCTCCCCTCCTCTCCCTTCCCCTTCCCCCCATCCCACCACCCCTGCCCGTCCCCTCTCCTACCTATCGAGATCACATCGGTCAATGAAAGGCTTGATGCATCGCTCGTGGTCGTCGTGTTCCAGCTGGTAGAGTTCCTTGACGCTCAGACGGCCGTCACTGTCTCCGTCCAAGTGGCCCAGCATCCAGGACACTTCGGGCTTGCACCAGGAAGGAGCTGGGCCAAGAACAGGTGAGAAGGAATTGGGTCAATTGTGCTCCTTGTATGAGTGATGTGTGTTTGTGTTCCTTTTGTCTTAAGGGAAGAATAACATTGCAGGATAATGTTCATAAACGTGTTGAATAATGTAATGCTGTATGAAAGTGAATGATATAATATTTTGTGATACCGAATAATGCAATAATACCAATATGATATAATAACAATATTGGACAACAATACATTTCAGAAAATATTGAAAATAATCCCCCAACCGTGCATGCATTCCCTCCCCATTCACGCAAACCAACCGATAAAAAAAATAATCAAATCATCAACCATACACCCCCTACAAGGCTCCCAACTATACCTTTAGTGACAGCGTTGGTTCGTCTGTGGGAATCGGCCATGATGACGGAGAACCAGTCGAGCATACGGTTCCCCATGGCTTCGAGGGCGTCCTGAGTGCATTCTGAGGGAGATGGCGATTAGATGTGTGGTTCTTGGGTGGTACATGGTTCTTGAGCGACGTGAGGTTTGTGCATGATGTGTGGTTTTTGGGCGACGTGTGGTTCATGGATGATTTGGTTGTTATTTAAGAGTGATGTGGTAATGAAAATGGTAATGGGGATAACGATATTGCAGTTGTAAAATGGTAGACGCTTCATCTTGTTTATGAAAGGAAAAACAATCCCATTGCAATCAACATAGGGTTTTATGATAAAATCCAGAAGATTTAGCATTGTTTCATCCTAATGTTCTTTTATATGTGGTGG
>BOPN01001376.1:67500-75000 GCA_017312705.2 Penaeus japonicus
TGGAGGTGAAGGGAGAGGTGGAGGTGGTGGTGGAGGTGGAGGTAGAGGTGGAGGTGGAGGTGAAGGGAGAGGTGGAGGTGGAGGTGGAGGTGGAGGTGGAGGTGGAGGTGAAGGTAGAGGTAGAGGTGGAGGTGGAGGTGGAGGTGGAGGTGGAGGTGAAGGTAGAGGTGGAGGTGGAGGTGAAGGGAGAGGTGGAGGTGGAGGTGGAGGTGGAGGGAGAGGGAGAGGTAGAGGTGGAGGTGAAGGGAGAGGTGGAGGTGGTGGTGGAGGTGAAGGTGGAGGTGGAGGGAGAGGGAGAGGTGGAGTCGGTGGTGGAGGTGAAGATAGAGGTGGAGGTGGAGGTGGAAGTGAAGGGAGAGGTGGAGGTGAAGGGAGAGGTGGAGGTGGAGGTGGAGGTAGAGGTGAAGGGAGAGGTTGAGGCGGTGGTGGAGGTGAAGGTAGAGGTGGAGGTGGAGGTGGAGGTGAAGGGAGAGGTGGAGGTGAAGGGAGAGGTGGAGGTGAAGGGAGAGGTGGAGGTGGAGGTGGAGGTGAAGGGAGAGGTGGAGGTGAAGAGAGAGGTGGAGGTGGAGGTGAAGGGAGAGGTGGAGGTGGAGGTGGAGGTGGAGGTGGAGGTGGAGGTGGAGGTGGAGGTGGAGGTGGAGGTGGAGGTGGAGGTGGAGGTGGAGGTGGAGGTGGAGGTGGAGGTGGAGGTGGAAGTGGTAGTGATGGTGGTGACGGTGGTGGTGTTGATGATAAGGATGATGTTGATGATCCTTATGATCCTTATTACTTCTTATCATGATGATCATCATTATCAGATATTATTATCATTCTCTAAACTATCATTGTAATCATTATCATAGTTTTTGATTATTATATTTTTTCCAATTATTACGGTGCTTTTAAGTAGGCTTAACATAATATTATCCTCAATATCATCACTATTATTGCTATTAATACCACGATCATCTCACAATTACTGTAATTATCCTTAATGATAGAATATATGTTCTTATCATCATTATATTTTATCATCATCATTATTCCTATCATTATCATCATAATTGTCATCATTATCAATATATTCATCATCCTTATTATCATCATCCTTATCATTATTATCATTATCATCATAATTATTACTATTGTTATTATTATTATCATCATCATTACTATTGTTACTATCATCATCATTAAATAGTTATCGTCATTCCCATTATTATTTGCTTTTTTATTATCATTATCCTCATCATCATAGTTACTAATCTCGATAAAAACAGAATTATCTTCATTGCAAATTTAACCATGTGGATGGAAATTTAGATATTTTGATCTTTATGTTGATTCTGGAACATGACATAATGCTTTGGATGCGGGAAAGAGAGATAGAGCGAAAAAGAGGAGACATTTGAAAAAAAAAAAAAAAAAAACAACTTTCAAACTGACATTCATACAAATTTAAAGTAAAAAAAATAGGTCCGGCACTTCTAATAAAAGATTAAGGAAATAAAATTGATGTTATTCAAATTCACAGCTTACAATATGAACTAAACATTAATTTCTGGAGTAAATATCATATGAGTTAATATACAGCAGTTGCATATCCGAAACAGCCCAAAAAAATAAATTCTGATCAAACTTCTATATGAATTATATCCCATCTATGACTTTCATCATATATTGAATAAGAATTCATCAGAATTATAGGAATCATTTCCAGTGCATGAAAGTTGAGAAATAAATCATAATATCTGTAACGAAAATATTATTTTTTTGCATATTTGAACATTCATCAATTTCTAGAAATGGATGAAAGTCGGAAAATGTAATATAATAATGTAATGTAATAAATATATAGTATGGAATTAAGTAAGAGAGAAAGGAATTCGCAAGCAAAGCCTAATGTCAGTGCATGTTTGTTTGTGCGTATGGTTGTGTGTGTATGTGTGTGTGTGTGTGTGTGTGTGTGTGTGTTTAGTCTTGCTTACATGCTGCTAACGTGTATGTATTCCCATTCATGTATGTGTATATGTGTGTATGGATCTGCGTGTGCTAATGTGTGTGCTTGTGCAAATACGTATGTGTACGAGTGTTAAATAATGAGAAAGTTGGGCATAAATTTCACGGAGTAGTAGTCAGCAAGGACTTAAAAAGGCCAACTTGTCACACACATCAGTCTCGCTGCGTTTCAAGAGCAAATGAGAAAAAAAGGAAAAAGGTTGCTTTTCATATTTCCGCAAAGGATTACATGGTTTTTTTTCTTCTGTCTCTTGATTCGTCAGGAAAAAATAAAAGAAATCCAGACTTTTTTTTCTCGCAAATTACGAGACAGCGCGAGACAACCAGGACAGCGCAGAGAGTAAATTGGTTTATGCATAAATATTTCCATTTTCTCGCTTTTCCCCCTCTCTCTCTCCGTTACCCTCTCCTTTTTCCTTTCCCACAACTCCTCCATCTCCTTTTCCCCTTCCCTCCCTCCGTCTTCCCTGCTCTTCCTCCTTCATCCCTTCTATCTCCTTTTCACCCTTCACACTCTCCATCCCTCTCCATCTCTCCATTTTCTCTCCCTCCCCTTCCCATATTCCCTCCCTCCTCCATTCTCACTCTCTCACTCTCCCCTTTCCCTTTTCCCTTCCTCCCTCCCTCCCCCTTTTTCACTAGAAAGTGTTTACGTATTCACACCATACCACTTCCAGTCTTGAGGAGAGGGACATGTTTCCCGCCTGGCGCCCTTAAGAACAATTAAGAAAGGAGAATGTAAAATTGTGGAATTCATTTCAAGTTTTACATTTTCCTTCACATTCTTTTGTTCTTCTGTTGACATATGTGTGTGTGTGTGTGTTTTCTGTCTGCTTGTTTGTCTGTCCGTCCGTCCGTCTATCTGTCCGTCTTTCTTTCTCTCTCTCTCTCTCTCTCTCTCTCTCTCTCTCTCTCTCTCTCTCTCTCAGTAAACACAACGGAAGCAGCATAAGGCAAGAGCAAGAAAGCAAGAGAAATGCCAAAACCCAAGAGCAAATGGGTTGATGGATTGTGGACTTTCCTTAATTGTGTTTACTTCGAAAGCTGAAATATTACGTAAAATGGACGAGCGCAAACCTTGGTTTTACTTCTCGTTCGCAATCTATCTGTCTAGCTCTTTCGCCCGACCGGCTGTGTCATTTTTCCTCTCTCATATCGACCTCTCTCGTTTTATGATCTCTCTCTCTCTCTCTCTTCCTCTTCCTCTCCCTGTCCCTGTCCCTCTCTCTCTCCCTCTCCCTCTCCCTCCCTCTCCCTCTCCCTCTCCCTCTTCCTCTTCCTCTTCTCTCTCTCTCTCTCTCTCTTCTCTTCTTTCCTCTTCCTCTTCCCCCTTCCCTCTCCCCCTCTCCCTCTCCCTCTTCCTCTCCCTCTCCCTCTCCCTCTCCCTCTCCCTCTCCCTCTCCCTCTTCCTCTCCCTCTCCCTCTTCCTCTTCCTCTTCCCTGTTCCTCTCCCTCTCTCACAGTTATTTTTTATTTTGTCATTAGCACTTACTATCAATGTTTGTACTCATATTACCATTATTTTCTTTGCCTTTGTTACCATTTAAATTACCAACATCCCTTCTCCCCCTCCCCCCACTCCTCCTTTTCCATTTGTATCCTTCTTCCTCTTTCTCTTCCTCCCTCCCTCCCTTTCTCCTACCCTCTCCGCCCCTTCCTCCACTCCTCCTCTGCCTATTATATCTCTCTCCCTCCCTCCTTCCTTTCCTCCTCTCCCCCTTCCCTTTCTGCCACCACCACCTCTTACACTTTCTCCTCCTCCTTCTTCTTCTCGCCCTCCCTTTTTCTTCTCCTCCTCCTCCTCCTGCTCATCCTCCTCCTCCTCTTATTGTTGTTATTATTATTATTATTATTATTATTATTATTATCATTATTATTATTATTATTATTATTATTATTATTATTATTATTATTATTATTATTCCTCCTCCTCCTCCTCCTCCTCCTCCTCCTCCTCCGCCTCCTCCTCCTCCTCTTCCTCCTCTTCCTCCTCTTCCTCCTCTTCCACCTCTTCCTCCTTTCCTCCTTCCCTTCCTCCCTCCTGCTCCTCCCCCTCCTATCTACCCCTTCCCATCACAAAAGACAACTCTGAAACTTCCCTAAACTGATATGAACTTGACTGAGGCTTTTGGGGATTATGCTTTATCATCGGTATGAGACGAAACCCTACCTCCGCCCCCCACCCCCCACCCCCCCACCCATCCCCGCTCTACCTTCTCTTCTTTCTCCTCCTCTTTCTTCTCCCCAATATTTCTCTTCTTCTTTCATCTCCCTCTTCTCCCTTTTTCCATCTTCTTTCATTTCTTTCCTCCCCCTCTTTCTCTTCTCCCTATACCTCTTCTTCTCATTCTCCTCTCAATCCTTTTTCTTTCATCTCCCTCCTCCTCCTCCTCCTCCTCCTTCTCCTCTTGTTTTCATCTTCTCCTTTTCCTTGTTTTTCTTCTCATTCCTCCTCATCCTCTTCCTCTTCTTACATCTCCTTTCTCCTCCTCCTCTTTCTCGTCTTTCTTCTCATTCCTCCTCCTCCTTGTCTTTCATCTTCCTCCTCCTCCTCCCTCTCCTCTTTCTCGTGTTTCTTCTCATTCCTCCTCCTCCTCGTCTTTCATCTTCCTCCTCCTCCTCCCCCTCCTCTTTCCCGTCTTTTTTTTAATTCCTCTTCTTCCTTTTTTCGTTTCCTTCTTTTCCTCTTCTTCCTCCTCCACTTGTTTTTGCCGTTGTTGTTGCTCTTCTTTTTTTTATTGTTCTTTCTCTTCCTTCTCCTTCGTCCACTTTCGTTATTTATTAGTGTCCTTCACATTCTTTTCCTTTCTCATCATTTTTTTCTTCTCTCTCTCTGTCACCTACTATTTTTTTCGTCCTCCTCTACTTTTGTTTTCTTATGTCTAATTTGTGTATGTTTTTTTATTTGCTTGTTTAATATATCTTGTATACATGTTTTCTCTTTTTTCTTTTTCTTTTTTCTCTCCTGAATGTTTTTATTTTCCTCAAAGGCATATGAGTGTGTGTGTGGTTGTGTGTGTGTGTGTGTGTGTGTGTGTGTGTGTGTGTGTGTGTGTGTGTGTGTGTGTGTGTGTGTGTGTGTGTGTGTGTGTGTGTGTGTGTGTGTGTGTGTGTGTGTGTGTGTGTGTGTGTGTGTGTGTGTGTGTGTGTGTGTGTGTGTGTGTGTGTGTGTGTGTGTGTGTGTGTGTGTGTGTGTGTGTGTGCATGAATGGTTTGCGAAGGTCTGCTCGTGGTGCACCCATGGCTGTGTGTATGTATGTGTTCAAGAGCCATTACGCCTCAAGCACCCGCGCAATTAGTGTCTCAGAGTGACTAATGCGGTCGTCCATAACCAACTTTCCCGCCATTTGTCATCCGCGTCCACACAGCGCTGGTTCTTCTGCATTACTTCGGCCATGTGGTGCGCGCGCTCTCGGCCGAGGCTGCGTGCTGGCTCTCATGGGACGCGGGTCTATTTTGGAAATTTTCGTTTTGTGTTAGATGGTTAAAGAGGAAAAAGGGAAGGAAAATAAGGAAGTGTGCTTGCAAAACAAAAGGGAAGGGGGAAGTGATGTGTGTTTGGGTGGGTAGGACAAGTAAGAAGTGTTTGGGGTTGTGCTCGATGCGTTTTTGTTTCTGCGTGTGCTCTAGTGTAAGTGTGTTTGTTGGTTTATATTCGTGTGTGTGTGTTTTATCGTATACATGCGTTTGTTAAGGTTTTCTTTTGTCTATTTGTGTCTAAGAGTATGCACTCGTATGTGCGTGCTTGCGTGAGTTTCTTGACGTCCTTATGTGAGTCCCTAACGTGTCTGATTGTTATACCATAGAGCCAAAATAAGCTTCCCTTTCTTCCACCTACTCTACCATAACAAAGACAGATGAATAAAGGAAGGAGGGGGGGGGGCACACACACTACAGAACATAAAATGGCTACATACAAAACCAGAAATTAAAACATAGGCAAAAAAAATAAATACAAAGAGCGAAAAGAAGGAAAAGACCTATTCCCTCAACTACACACTCCGCCAAAGTCACTCATCCACATCCAATCTAATCTTGGCCTTTCGTGGAAATTTAAGCCAGGATAATAGCGCAAGGTAAGGCCGATAAATAGCACAATGCCCCCTTGAAGTGGACATTAGTCGGCGACAAGGGGCGACGAGGCCAATCACGGAGAAATATTAGATCTTTTAAAATTTAAAGTCCGGAATAAACCGTGTGATTTTTTTCTTTTCTTTTCTTTTCTTTTTTCAAAATCAAGGGCGTGTTTTTGTGGCTATTCATGGATTTGGTGCTGTTATTTTTTTGTCAATAGAGAAAATTCCGTAATGATGTTGTTTTTGTTTTAGGAACAGGAGAGACACGGCTAAATTCAAAATGGAAACTGAATATACAGATAAAATAAAGTCACTCGTATCCCTCTCAACAGGAGCTTCCCACATCAAAGAAAACGGGAATCTGACTCGCATCCGCTTAGTAAGGATAACTTACCTTTACACGGACAGAATCCTTTGCATGCAACATGGACGTTGGCTTCATGTATGCAATTGTGATAGTGCAGGCGGCATAGAGAGGAGTATGTTCTGTTGTCGGAGCCACAGAGGAACACTGGCCTCACCACAGGACATGAGGGACACTGCCTGGAACGACAAAAGTACAAAATTACTTTTTAAATCTTAGACAATATTTTGAGTACCTGAAATCGTTAAGATCCGTTTCATATAATGCAAGAGATGATACTTTACCATCTTATTTGAGTAATTGCTTCGCTGTCTCGATAATACTGTATAAAATAACTACATATATTTACAAATGTATATTTTAATTCACGGCATAAATTAGAATTAATCATAGTTTCACAGTCAACAATCTTTTTCCTATCGTAACACAATAAAAGACATCTACATCATCACCACAACACCACCAATCATCATTCTCATCATCACCTAAATCTTTAACCTTACCCTCGTCCTCAACCCAAGGAGAGATCACGATCATCCTAACCACTCCTTTACAAATTAGTCTCCCTCCTCAAAGGTCACGTGACATAGGAGAGGAGTCCTACCCCCCCCCAACCTCTATATCTCCCCCTCGACCCCCCACCCCACCCCCGGTAGCGTCGTGGTTGTCATGGCAACGGCGATGGGCCTCCGAGGTGTGCGTGCCAGAAAGTCTGTTCAGGAAATGGTGGGATGAGACTAGTTTGGTCGAATGCTTTTGTGATGGGACCAAATAAAGTTAGTTTCAGTCAATTGGTTTTCTTTGCTGGCGCGCGCGTGTGTGTTTATATATGTAGTGGGTGAGGCGGTGAAGAGCTTGGCTTTAGTTCCGTCGCTTGATTCCGGTATACAGGTTGGATTTGGGGCGCCGTGGCTTGGGGAAAATAGGATTAGTTTGGTTGATTGATTTCCTGGGGAGAGCGTGTGGGTATATTTCAGGTTGTTTGATTCGGTTTGGCAGTTCAATCTCTCTCTCTCTCTCTCTCTCTCTCTCTCTCTCTCTCTCTCTCTCTCTCTCTCTCTC